>JAPYYX010000999.1:0-55156 GCA_030522605.1 Cremastinae sp. B BG-2022a
TTCGACGCACGGTGAGGTTCAGCTCTTCATCAATCCGAGCCCACCAGCCAAGGATAAGGAAGAAATCTTCGAGCCCAACATCAACGGAGATACGTCACATTCCAAAATTTCGCCCGAGTGATAGCGCTAACTGACGGACTTTTTCGGAACCTTCAACGTCTCCGCGGATCTCGCGTAAATATTCTTCGTCCGGTCGGTGGCGCCTTTCCTGGACATTGTTTCAATTGAAATTTCATCTAAATTTTGTTTTCTGAACTGAAATTATTAACCGCAAGAGATTTGAAGCACCGTTGCAGTTTATCAATAATAAACGTAACGTCGAATATCAATACTTAACGGGAAATCTGCCGCAGATGAGGGAAAAATGTGTGCGTACTGCTTTGTCTCTTTTATTTTATTTTTTAAACTCTAAACGTGGTGGAAGATTTGCGAGATTAGAAAAAAGATTTGCCATTCGTTTCGGACAGATCGTACTTCGCCGAAGTATCGGAGACTCGAGCACTTGCTCAAGGGCGATGTTCCGACACAGACCGAAATACGATCGTACTTGGGCTCATCGTTGGCGCAAATATTCAACGAGCATAGCAATGAAGCGACGAAAAAGCTTTTGGGAGTTGAGCCTCCTTTGAAAGGACCAGAGGTTAGAGAACTCTGGATATCACCGAGTGATAGACTCGTTGGAAAAGTAGCGTTGAAACCGCCCTTGACGAATAAATACGTAAAAGCTTGCACGCATCGCGGAATCTTAGGTTAGTCCGTCTCATTATTTTCTTCCTATTAAATAGCTTTTTACTTTCGGAAATACACACAAAAAAGGTAATATTTCTCCGACGATAGAGATAGGGGAGTATGCAGTGTGGAATTTCGAAATGCAAACGGAGAAGAAAATTCGCGAGGAATTGGACAAGGAGACGGTTGAAAAGAGAAAAATGTTTGAGGCAGAAAAACGACACGCCGTCAATATGAGTGTAAACAAAGTTCGGGAAGAGTACGAGAACATTATGGCGCACATGACGAAAAAATTCAAACAGGAATTAAAAGTTCAGGAGTATTTTGAAAAGATCATTTTTGCAGTGCATTGACATTGTTGTTGCTATTGAGATACTATTGAGATGAAAAATAATTCGGAAAATGTAGGAAGCGCTCGATGACGCGGAAGCAAAGTCGAAAAAAGAAGTACAGAAAGCGATAATTCAACAGAGATTAGATCTTGAGTTAGAAATGGTGAAAAAATTGAGAAAAGAATTGGACAGGGTTATAGATTCGCTGAACGAGGAATTCGAGTTGGCTTTTATTGCCGAGAGGCTAAACATGATTGCGGATTTTAATGCGATTATGAGGTTAAACCCGAAATTTTTTTTTTTTTTAACAAATAGCAATTATCTTATTGAACATCACATTTAACTTTGAAAATGAAGAAAAGAATGTAAGAAAGTTGAGGTCCGAATGAAAGCGTTGGAGGACAAAAGTATTCGCGACATGTGCATGCAACGTCGCGAATTCGAAGCTGAAAAAATTGCGGACAATTCGTTAATCCTGTGCAATGAGAGGATGCGTTGTATTTCCGAAACGCAAGCAATGCGCCAATGCTACGAAGTAAATGCTTTTTTCTGGAGAACATTTACTCGTAAATGTTTGTATTCTCGATTTATTGAATGAGGAAGAAATTCTTTTGGATGTAGAAAAAAATCGAGGCTCTCCAGAAATTGTTGCTAGAGAAAAAAGAGCAAGACCGAGGATTCCAAGTTGAACAAAAATCCACTGAAAATGAAGGTGAAAAGGGAATATTTCGGGTCATAGAAATCATCGATAAAAATGGAAATTCATGGAGACCTATGCTACTCGAACCAGAAGTAAAAAAGACGACTGAAAAGCTTAATATCCTTATAAATGATAAAAAGGATTTTTCAACAAGTTAATGAAAATTATGTTTATAGGCCGTCCAGATCGATTGCATCGAGGAAGAACCTCTTCAATCGATAGTCGAATCAAAAGTTAATTTTTTTCCTCCCGACATATACACTGATCGAGTTCCTACCAAGGCTCTGTCCTTCTCGTCGTCCGTGGCAAGTCGCGACAGTTTGCCTTTTATATATTACGAGAACAGATTGTACATTCGCTCAGATTATCGGGAGAAAAATGCAGAAGCAGAACAACCGATGGAACAACCAAAAACCATGGCAGAATTGGCTGAGGGTGGTGGACAATTCATTATGGAATTAAAACAATTGAAATCATCCTGTTAAATCCCATTTTTTCCAATTAAAAAAGGGAAAAATCAATTTGTCAGATACTATCGCTAACAAAAAACATTTTTTATTGTCATATAAACTTTATTCTTCGTCAATAAATTTAGATCGACGATAATAAATAAAAATCAAGTACACCTATTCTCATTACATGTAAAAATAAAAGTACAAAATAAAAGAAAATGACAACGAATCGATCGGACGCACGAATAAGAGAAGAAAAATTCCCGGGCTCGGGAAGATGAGTTTAAAAATTGTTTTTCAAACGAGAAGCAAATTCTCGATTTTCTAATTTGTAAAAAAAAACAAATGACTTTTAAACAAATATCACTTATAAAAAATACATCGCTCATTAGCGATAATTATTCTTTTATTTACAATTTGTAAATCGATTCTCGGGCTTGATGATGCCTGCTTGCATTTTCAAGCAATGTTCAAAAAAATAAACGATCTTGAAATAATTGTAGATAGAAATTACAGTTTTCGATGTTATGTTTTTCCTTCTATTCGTAGTCCTCCTCTTCAGGTCTGACTTGGGGGAACCTTCTGAGGATGTGTTGCTGTTGTTGTTGCTGAAGTTGAGGTCGTCGCTGCTGAAGAGGAATGTTCACCTCCTCGGGACTACGAAATACCTGGTTTACCGGCAGACGATACTGAGGAAGGTTCTGGGGATGGTGAGGACGTGAGCCGCTCGGTAAGCTATTTATCGTTGTCGATTGTTGTCCCAGAAATACTTGCTGGAATTATTTATTTCGGTTGTTAGAAATAAATTTCACAAATTTTTTAATTTACGATTGAATGGAATGATTTAAAAGTCGAATTTTTTAATCAATTGAATGTGCGTTGATTTAATAAATCTGATGGTTACGATTAACTGTAAATCAATATAAAAATGAAAAATGAACCTGTGGCAGAGGACGACGTTGCGACGCTTGTTGTTGCACGCTGCCGTGATAATCTCCCGAATCCCGCTCGTCGGTGTAAATATCAGCTGGGAAATACCTCTCGCTGTATCTGAGCGTTACGTTAGGTTTGTTTTCCGCCTCGGCTTGATTCAATGGCTTGTACAGGTACTCATTTACAAAATGATACTGCGAACTCTTTTTGCAGCTTATGTCACCGCTCGGTGGCATGCAGATCAGATGCACCTTTATGAAGGAAAAATATTTTTCACTGGTTTGTTCAAGAGTCAAACTTTATACGGAATAGCTAAACGAAATGGATCATAATAAGGTACACGCGTATAATGAAAATTATGACGAAACATAGAAAAATTAGGTGTAAAAACTAACCTGGTGGAAGGTAAATCCTTCAGGACAGATCCAAGAGTGCTTAGCATTGTCCTGGCAATAGTGAAAAACTTCGCAGTTTAAATCCTCATCGGCGTAATATCCAGTTTGCTTATTGACGCAATCGAATTTGCTCTGGGGCAAAAGAAGGGTCAAACGATCGGGCTCGTCCTTTTCTTCTTCGAGCTCTTCCGCAGCTTCCTGAAAATTGTGATTTTTTTCGTGAAAATAGGATCTGCTTGTTAACAAAAAGTTATAATAAATCGTCCTTGATAAAACCTCGGTCGAAAAATAGCAAAAAATTGAAAAAGCCATAAAATACCGGACTGTTCTCAGGATAGCGCGCGGGTGGTCCAACACGAAGAGGACCACGCTGACCCGAACCTACCCTAATCGGGGTTTCCTGAGATTTTCCACGATACAGCTGAAAAAGAGTTCATTCATTTTTTAAATTTTTCATCACGATGTTTCTTTTTTAATTTTTTTGTTCCTTGTTGCGAAATGTGTCGATAAAAACATATTTTTTCGACGTGAACAAGGCTTTCCTTGGGATCACAAAAACATATTTTTTACCTGTTGGCCGCCATTGACGGTCCTGTAAATCGGTGACGGAGCCGGTGTCGGGGTGACGGCGTTGTCCTCGTAACTGTTGTCCCGGTAAGCGTGAGACGCCGCGCCAAGGCCAGGAGTGTAGAGCGGACTGAGACTCGTGGGCTTTCCCGGATATCCGGATACTTGCCTCGGTTCTAACGAGTCGTAAGGACTCTGAGCTGCGACGCTCGCAACCCAAACGATCAGACTTAGTCTATACATTGCTCTGAAAAAGAAATGACAAAAATTATGTATTTTCAAAATCAATTCACACTAACTAAATAACTGTGCAATAAAACATTGAAAATATTTTTGTGATTCGAGTAGTTAACTACAATAAATTAACAATAATAATAATAATAATAATAGTATAAAGTTCTCATGCGAAATAATGATAGTTCCAGAAAAATTAAAAAGTATATCATAATGAAAAAAATGAAATAAAAATAGCAAACAACCAGGAATTAGCTCGAACAATTGTTTCTCTAGATATGGCCGAGGTCATTAAAACTTTCCCACACGAGAACACGGATAACGGATACAAAATGCAATGACCTCGAGACTAGAGAGGGATAAAGAATTGGAGAGAGAAAGAGCAAAAAAATGAAAAGAAAAAAAAATTTTCTATTATTATAAGAGCAAGAAAATGTTCATAGAGGCACGTAACAAGCCTCTCACTGAGATGTAAAAGGCGCCAGGAATTATATGGAATCGATGAAAGAAAAAAAATTTTAAAAAAAGTGATACGAAGTAAAATTGTATCGCCAGCGAATGACCGGCAGACTGGAATTCCTCGGGGTTCAGGAACCTTCGAGTCTCCGAGAGCAATTTAACATTAGTCGCGTCATAAATATACCAACTTGCGTGCACAAGAACTCTCGCCTGTCTGCGAGTCATTCATGCAAATCCGTTTTCTAGTCGCATGAGAGAAAAAATATATTAATTGAAAAAAAAAAATTACTCTCTCGAGCCATAATTCGTTTTGGAAATTTTTCGAGAGTGAAAATATTTCCTCCTCGCGCACGAGAAATCTCTCGAATATTGTTTGAAATTTTTCCACTTTTTCCCATCTCGCAGAATCAATAGGAACGAAAGTACTCGCTGACACGTGTGTACTTAGCATTATTATTGGCATCAGAGTACACACGTGTGCGTTTGTACATGGAGAAATTTCGACTTTCCCCGCGATATTCTCCATTACTGTATTATTTACCGATTTGCCCGAACGGGATCGTGCGCTTACTCGTTAAATTCGCCAACTATCTCATCTGACAGTGAAATCGATTAATTTTCCTGTAATCGGTTAAATAAGTTTCTCGATAAGATTTCCATCTCGACTTTTATTAATGTCTCCTGCAGGAGATAAATAAATGAAATTTATGATTTATTCGATACGCGTGCCAATGATCTCTCGATCTTTTGAGATGAGATTAAAATTTACTGTCCACCGAACAGAATAGTACAATTTTAAGAATTTACTCGCATATTTAATTTTGTGATATTTCGAGAAAATATTTGTGATTTGTGAACCCAAAAAAAGAACTACAACGTTTTCAAAAATGGATCCCGTATATAAAAAAGAAATAATCCAAGTGTCCATATTAGTGCCATTTTTATTTTGTAATGTTTTGAAGCACAAATAATTAAGACGTATATTTTTTATCGGTTAAGAGAGAAAACCATAAAAATACAAAACATTTTTCAATTTTTTCATAATAATGTGAGCAGGAAAATAAATGAAGATATAAAAACTTTTTATCGTCATGTCCTGCATGATGATAATTAGCCGTTTACCCAGAAATACAAATTCTTTCGCAGACCGCACAGCCATTGAACATTTACTTTAATAACTTTACTTTTCTTTGCGATTTTCTAACGCTTCTCCGTAATTATACAATTATACAATTACGTAGCGCTGTTAGGAGATTTTTCTTCTTTTTTTTGAGAGATTTCATCTCTCGATATAATGCATGATCAGCGCTTCATTTTTACTTTTTGCTGCTGTTAACTAGATGCTCTTTTTTTTAGTATTTTCCTTTTATTTTGCTATGTCACTGGGTCAATCTCTCCGACAATTTTCTCAATCCTATCTCTGTTCTCAATTCGTCCTTTTTTTATGTTTTATTGCTCCGTTTACTTCCGAGCGAGATTTTAAGTATTGACCGCGTTAATTTTTTATAGATGCTTTTTAACGACGTCGCAAGACGAAAGCCGCGCGTGGGCTATTTTCTCTTTGACCATGAGAAAATATGAGTCGTACACGAAGCGCTTAGAGATCGTAATGAAATCTTTGAGGAAGAAGAGTGAACGGGCAAAGTCTTTGTCATCTTCGACCTAGAACCTCAGAAAAAATCAGTCACGGAAGTTGAACGAAGCTTGAAAAGAAGCGATTTCAAAATTTCATGTCCCAAAGAAATTTTAAATTCTTTTGTACAAAAAAAAAGATGCTGCGACGTTACCAGCAAATTCAATCAATCCGAGAGTGCATTGACCGTTCGTTCGAAATACATATATCAAACTTCTCGTGTCACATTTTTTCGTTTACCCATAGATCAACAGCTCCGAATTAAAAAAAACACATTCATTTTCAACTAAAAGATGTAAGAAAATTCCGCTTGAAAGGTATCAACTTAAACAATTGACTGAAACAAAAATGATTTTTTCGGTTAATGTTGCACAAGATAAACTTGCCTTGGAAAAAATCGATGAACTCTCGTGAGAATGAAATACGGTTTAAAAAAAAAATTTCTGAGAGGCACCTGTTGCTGAAGAATGAAAGGAAGAAATGGGAGACGAAAAAAAAGGCCAGTGTCTCGGCGCACGATAAATGAATCGCTTTTAAACGAGCACGGACTGTGGAAAGTCAGCCTCACTTTCTATAAACTCTCTATCTGTGTGCGAGCTCGAGAGACACGCTTCGCAATCGCGTTCGTTTCGCAGCCCAGAAAACATTGGCACGCTTTCAATTACCAAAAAAACTCACCAAGTTCGCATTTGATGAAAATCAATGAAAAAAACATGTGAAAGAATATTCGGCACGAGTCAAAGGATAAATTACGTGGAGGAACAAATAAACTTTAATTTTCTATCGCCAAGATCAATTCCTGTCAATGTTCGTGCTATAGGTCAAAGTTCGGAGTTGGCTCATAAAACAAAAAGAATAATGAGTTAATAATAACAATGATAATAATGAAAAATAATAAATGGAAGGAACGTAGCGTCAAGTGGAAGATGTCGAGTTACGTCACGTGTTAAGATCTGCTGTCAGGAGGCGTATTTTCATGTTCCTAGAAATAAATGCACGTGCCAAGAGGTTACCGGCTTCTGCTCGTCCTCGAGACTCTGTGAGATTTAACTTTCGCGTGATCGTGCGAAGTAGCAAGTGTCGGACCTCCATTAAATTCCTCGTGCAACTTTAACTCTTCTTCATTTTTCAGTTTAGTATACTATTGCATTCCTCGATTAGTGGCATAATTTTAGGCAGCGTAAGCTTCAAATCGATGTTGATTGGGAGAAGTCAATATCTTTATTTGACGAGGCAGAATTTTAAAATCAACCAGGTTAATGGAAAAATATTGCAAAATTAACGAAAAACCTTCGTCAAAATAATAGTGGTTATTTTTTCCCACTATAACTTTCCTATAACTGTGAGATTTGTAAATAATAAAGTTTCATAGATCCTGATGTAGAGCATGTATTGTACATATACATTTTTAAAGTTACACATCGCGTACATGAATAATGATACAGAAGTTTTCTCGATATTTAAGTATCCACAAGTATATCCTATAAAAAAAGTCCGAAAATGGTCGTATCGTCGAGTATATAAGAGTACGATAGGGCTTGAGCAAAATATTTTCTCTTTTTCTTTCATACTTGGCCTCGAAGCGGTATATGTATACCACGTCTCTTGATGTCTCCGTAACAACCCTCTCGTACTAAAAACGAATGATAATTTTTTCATCTATAAAAGCTCACGAAATAACTGTCACGAGGATAGAATTCATAGTTCTTTGTTTACTTCCTAATTTTACTCGATTGGCTCTTTAACTATAATTTCTCCATTAAATTTTTCTTTGAAAAGGCTCAACTTACAATTTGCACGAGATGTGTCTCGTACGAAAATGGAAAAGATTTTTTTTCATCCATCAAACCTCAAGAACTAATTATCCAAGCGAAAGAATTCATTGTTCTTTCGGTCGCCGTCATTGTGATTATGATTGTCGTAAGTGGCACGTGCCCGTTCATGCGTCGTGCCTTAAAGGGGTTTGGCGTTTTCGCATACGCGAAACACGAGCAATCATTAGCGAGAGCTGCAGTCGAGTGAAAGAGAATAAGAAACGTACGAGAATGAGGAAAAAAGGGTGGAGTGGGGTAAGAGTGAGGAGCAAAGAGAGAAAGAGAGAGAAATAGTAACGAGAATATCTTGTGGACCGTTCGATCGGGTTTAGGCCGAAACCTCCTCTCTTGACTCGAACTCCGGCGTGTGGAACGAGAGACGAGAGTGAAAGTGATCAAGACTCTTGGCGGACTCCGTTACTACGTCGCCAGTCGCTGCGTGAACGAGCCCATTTAAAATCTGTATCGTGGCCAAAAAAAAATGAAAGAGTGCTCGGAGGGAGAAAATTCACGTTACGAACGCACTCTCGATAAATCGTAACTCGTTTCGTCTCCTTTGGGTGGAGTCATGGGAAAAACGAAGACTGAGCGCTTATTTAGTTTCGTTATGTTCGAACATTCGTTACACGTAATCCATCGATTCGTAACGTCAAATTCTATTCAATGATTTCATTTATTATTCATTTAAATCACTTTTAATTATAGAAACGTTCTTATTTTTTATTTTACGCGATTACTGCGGGTGAAATTCCGATTAATTATATTTTTATTGATAAATGAGATGTGACGAAAACTTTTATATTACAATCAAGAATTTTTTTTGTTACTTGTCATATGTGTTTTTAATGGATTTATCTACATATCTTGTCCAATTATTTTTTCAACTAGCTAAAATCATAAAATTCTTCCGCAATGTTTCCCGACGGGGAAAGAATTTGAAATTGTTCTAGAAGTAGAAAAAAATGTAGTGCAAGACCCGCGAGAGAAAGAGAGAGTAAACAGAGATACGGTTTACTTTATAATCCTTGGCGGGTTTCAAGGAATTTGATATCATTGAGCAATAGTAGCGTGCAAAAGAGTAAAGAATCGATCAAGTACGGTCATTCACCTCGGCCGATTATTCACTCCTATTTTTCTATACTTTTATTTTTTTTTATTGCTATGGAAATTGGCATCTAATATCAACACCGGAGAAAGCAGAATGTATAAAAATATAATTACACCACGCTTCGCGTTGAGAAAAAACAAAATTTTATAGAATTTGAATGAATAAATAAACTCGAAGAATCGAAGAAAATATCAATCATGTTTGTACAACTTTAAACCGTTGTAAAAAATTAAATATAAGCGTGAGATGAGATTTATAGCAACGGAAGTAAACGACTCAAATTGTTGAATCTCCTCATATTTTTATTAAAAGTATAATAGATTGATTGTCATTCGATGATTCATTAAATTAATGAAAAGCAATTTGGGAAATCCTTGTAAACTTTAATAGCTTAATAATCGTGCGAGAAAATTCGTTGGATGTTACGGTGACGAAAAATTGTGTCGAAGAAAGCGTGATTGCGCAAAGCCTTGAAGGGACGAAACTCGTCCGGCTAGTTCGCGAAAATAAAGCGCGCGCGTTGCGCTCGAGATCGCCTGGGGGCCGCGATCTAAACGCCGCGTTTATTTTTCAACACCGCGAAAAATTCTCCACCCATCGGAATTCAGCTTTCGCGTTCACCAACCGGTTAACTCCTATCGGACAACTTTGACAGGACAATTATACCACCACGAAAAATACCAGGTCGAATGCCGGGCAAACCCGACTCTTGTCCTGGCGCGACCCTTTCCACTTTTATCTCCAGAATTTCCCGCTCAGATTACAACTCCATTTTTTCTCCAATACATGCATCAGGAAATATTGCGTCATTTTTCTCCCATGTTACGATAATGAGGAAAAAAATAAAAGTTTTAGCGAATAACATTGAATTTCTTCATTTTTTGTAACTAACTTCGAAGACAAAATTGTTAAATTATTTATTAAGAAATAATGAAAAATTTTCATATTTAACACTGCTTATTGTAATTTTGAAATTTTTTTAGTGTGTAAAAATAGCGATAAAGGTGGCAAATTTTTATCATTCCTTTTCACAATAGCGAGTGTCAAGTCGGGCGTAAAATTGATACGGAATAAGAAATCGGGTTGTTAAATTATTAGCCGGGAGATCGTCGATTGCACGTATAGGTGTGTAGGCTTACAATGTTGCTTATCAGATTGAATATTTTCGAGACTAATATTTCTGAGGTGGAAAACCGGTCGTGTTCATTTTCGAAAAAATAAATAATCGGGGAGAATTTTCTAACTGGTCGATATGTAACGGTGAACCGGTCACAATAATGTGATAAAACAAAATGAGAACGTGCTGAAAAAATGAAGAGAGGGAGAGAGAGAGACTCGATCGAGGAACCGCAAACTACTCGGGTTGCAGAAATGCGGAATTGAATTTCGATGCAAATGAGGCTAGCTTACTATAATGCGTTATTAAAACTGATTACGTACAAGTAGTTTTTTTTTATTAGAGGAAGAAAACTAATGAATCATTTGATCGTAAAACCTTGCCTCTTATAAAAGCGAAATATTCGTATGGAAATACGTGTTTATCAATTTTTTTTGAATCAAAGCTTTTAATTATTAGATAACTGTCCTATATATTTTTCAAATTCAACTTTCAGTATAACTTCGTGATTTGAACTCACACTTGGATTCTGTAGTTAAATTTAAAAATTTAATCGCTTATAAATAAATGTTACTGGCTTATACGTCATTACAATTAGTTTGTTGATTGTTAAATAAAAAAGTAATTATTATCTCACCTGAGATCGAAGATGAAGGAATGTTTCTTTCCTCCCTCGGATCACGATTTTTTGATATCTAGAAGGTAGAGGTTGAAAACAAAATACGTGTTTTCACGAGGCACAGGAGGTTCGACGACGACACGCACGGGGTTTTATCTTGGGCCCCCCGGTAAGTCGCGTTCGCTTTTATAGCGCGCCACGCTGAAAGTTGCCTCCACCATCCTGAGAGATCACTCCGTCGGGGGAATCATGCACGCCGCTTTGTGTGGCACTTTTGCTCCCAGACTTTGGTCTCGAAAGCTCTGATCGATCCCGATCTCTGGTCCATTGACCCAAAAAAGCTAATTTTTTTTCGTCACGACGATTCATCCGTGGTTACGAAACTCCATTGGTTCAATTTCACAGTTCGAAGTGTGTCAAGAATCTGGATGACAAGATTGAGGAATTCACTTCAAAATTCAATTATCCGAAATGAAAAATTGTATAAAATAATTAAAAAAAGATACCGTCAGTTATGAAAATTATATTACTAGTTTTCAGAAACATACACGCATGTGCAGTGATGCGGGGGAGGAAACCATTATTTTATAAATTATTTGAGTTTGTGGCATCTTGACGTTGATAAGACCTTGAAAAGTTGTGTTTTACATTTAAAAATAATGTCACAAAAATTTGCTTGAATTCAATTAACATGCAACTTGTGTAATTGTTTCGTGTAGATTCTGTATTTAAGCTACATTAATACGGTCAGCGTGGATAATTATTACACATGTTAACACGTGTATCTCGAACAAAATGTTCCATTGTTCGTGACGTATGTGTGCATATAATTCCAAGCTGTTTATTGCGCGAAAGAAAAAGTGCTGAACGCGCGTGAGATTGAGAGTGACTGATTTATTCATTCTCAAATTTCTGTCACCATGCAAGACAAATACATTTTTAAAAAATCAATTTTTATCATTCAAATTATTATCAATAAATTTCTTGGACAAAATAGAAAAAAACGCCTTAAGGAATCGTTATCCTTGAAGTCTTCGAGTTCGAAACTAGATCGTGCATTCGATAGAAAAAAAAAAGAAAAGACACGCAGTAAAAATAAAATAGTCATTCCACGAACAGGATCGCTCGTCGAGTTCTCAATTGCTGATACGCTTGGCCAGTCGAGATGGAAAAAGATAAAACAGAAATCGAGATTTGAAAGTTGCGCAACTTTTGGTTCACCGGAAATTTGATTTGATTCCCAAATGTGAAAAAAATGTATCGAAAATTTTCGGAAAAAAAACAAAAAATTCCCACAGTATTCCGTTTTCTCAGTTCAACACCCATCGACCGTTTCGATCGACAGAGACAAAAAACATGTATTTCGTGTTCCTATTGTCCCAAGTGAAAATTTTGCTCGGTGAAAGGTCTTTCCACGAGAGTGAGATTCGTACGGAGGATATTTACGAGCTTATAAATGCGAGACTGTCGAAAACGAACATAAAGACTTTTGTTCCTCTTACTACGTTTATTCTTCCTCTTATTCCTGAAAGATGGACCTTTCTGGATCTAGATTTAATTTTTTTATCTCGTCGATAATTCTGTGAGCAGCATCAGTAATTGAAAACAATTGCTTTTATTTCCTTTATTTCTATTACGAGGCTTCAAAAAAGCAAGACTGGCGAAAATGTAAATAGAAACTTCGTGCGCTGCTTTTGTTCATCCTTTTTTTTCTAAAAGATTCATATTTTGGATCCTTGATTTTGTGAGCACTCTTGTTATCGCAAATCCCTGACGGATCAAAAGGTAATTTTTTTCACGAAATTTCATGGACGAACACTGTTGAAACCCGAAATCCTTCTATCATTATTGCTATTATTCTCAAAAGGCGAAAATTTCGATTTTTTTTATTAGCAAATATCTGTGACCGTCGATTTTTTTTCTTGCTTTTTTCCTTTTTCCTCTTATATGGGAGAAAGACGGAGAAAGACGAAAGACGTATACGTGATCCAGACGCATATCATTCAGTGAAAACAATGAGAGCTCATACGGAGCGTATAAAACGCTATAACGCGATCGCGAGACTCGTGGCAGCGCGAAATAAAGAAAGCGTTTTTATCCTGAACCGAATTCATACATTTCAATAAATTAGTCGCTATTCAGTGCGTTGAAAATTCGACGACGAGATATAAATCGTGGCCCACGAATCGTTCGTGATTATTTTTTTACTTTTATTTGTATTGTTAAAATTTCATAAGGCACGAGTCTCCTCTCGTTTCGCTACCATGAGACAGTTGGGGGATTTTACTAGACGAACACGAAATAAAAACTTAAGTTTTCATCTCTTTCTACTTTTTTCCGAGATTAAAGCTAATAACGCGAAATATAAAAAAATTACTTTCAACGGCTTTCCATCTCGTATTTACTGAAGAAAAACGTTCCCCAACAGCAGCTGTGTCGTGCGCACTATACCAGCTTACCATCGTCGAGGACTCGAAGAATAGAAGCATGCGCATTCATTTTTATTGTTTTTTCGAAAACAACAACTTGAAAAATTATAAAACTAGAATTAATAATCGTTAAAAGTCAAAAATATTGCCCCAGCTTTTAAATAAAAATAAGAGTGCCCCTCGAGTAACTGAAATTAAATATTATCTAAAATACAGTAAAATCAAAATCAATAAAAGAAAGTGAAAAAAAAATTATTCAAAAAGATGCCTATACCATTTGGATGTGATCGTTCGAATATATAATGTGAAGGAAGCCTTGAGAAAATAATTAATAAGATGATAGTAGACATCATAGATATAGAAGAAAAAAAACAATGACTCGTGGATAATACTTGATTGAAACTAAAATAGGCCTTGATTGTCGTACCGAAAAGAATTTTCTCAACCTCCCATAGTCGTGAGTTTTACATTGGATTATTTTTACGCAGTGTATTTAAATTCGTGTGGATACGCGCGAAGGTGTGTTTACATGGACTTGGCCACGTATCGAATTAAATGGATGAAAAAGATAGAGACTTTAATGCTCGGAGAAACGTGGTTACTTCCGGATCATAGATTCCTTCTCGATTATAATCGCTACCCGTTCCCGTGTTTACCTCAGCCTTCGAGTCTATTACTCCCAACTATTCTGAATATATCAAGACAGTTCACCTGTGAAAGTCGTTTGAGCTTTTATGCGGATTTTTCGCACAGCTCCTAATACAGTTTCCAATCATTACCTAAAATCTTGGATATTTTTTCGTTAATGTCAATCAAAACTTGTGCTTGATAACTGAAAACATTAATAGCGGAATTTAAAGAATTATTCAAGTGAACAATTCGTTTAATCGATAAGAGAAAAGTGAAACCAATTCTATAGTTTGATTACCAAAAAGTTCAGAAATGGTACACATTTTTCAGGAATTTTATGAAAATGGAGAAACATTTTTACATTCTCCGACGATGAACGATGCATAACGTCCATTTTTATAAAAATTTCAATAAAAATTGGCAAATAATACCTTTGAAAGATAAATAAAGTCGAAAATAAATTGGATAAAAAGAGTAGAGTTAATTATTCCAGGAGAACTAAAATGAAATGTAATATATTTTCTCACGAAATTCATAAAGAAACGTAAAACTTTTTATTTTCGACGAGAAACTCGTATGGTTTTCCATTTTCGTATTTCGATCTAGGGAATAATCGTTCTTTTTGGTCTTCGAACGGTGTAAAGCGAGTGCTGGAGGGTCAGGGACGATGCGGAGAGGAAGGAAAAGCGTGTGCGGAATTATGCGTCGAGCAGCTGAGATCGTTGCACCTTATGATACTCTGAGAGCAAAAAAAAGAGAGAAAGACATTATCATTCAGGACGCGGGGAGTGGTTTCTGTTTCCTTGTTTTTTTTTCTTCTCTTTCTTTCTTTTTCGCTCTTTCTCTCGTTCGGCTCGATAGGAAAAGATTCGGGTGGCTCTTTTACAGGGCAACCGTGAGCAAGGAACACTTTCACCTCCTTTCGTATGTATATACGCGCGTATATGGGCGAATCCATCGAAAAAGACAATCACTGAATTTTGTCATTTTTCATGCATAGAAAAATCTTTTCTTACAATTTTCAAGCATCTGAAAAGAAAGATTTCAGAACATTTCAGAATCGATGCGGAAATATTTTGTTGTTTTAAGAATAATTATTCTTAAAGCGCGGCCCGTGATGTGAGGAAGCACTTGAAAAAAAATTGTTTTCGCAAAAAATTGATTCACATGAAAAAAAATATTTAACCGAAATAATTTGAGATAGAATTAAAGACTGGACGTTTATCGTGGAAAGTCTCGTATACATGGGCACCGTTACTGCAAACATATACACACAAGTATAGTCCGGGCGCGCGATAAGTCTGCCGAACCCACGGGAGAAAGCAAGAACTCCCGCGAGCCCTCGCCGGCTCAAAAGTGTGGTTGGGAGGGACGGGGCAATCGTCAATGAAGCGTAAAACTGAGAAAAAAGAGACCAACGACTGTCGATAAAATTACAAAGACCTTTTTGCTTTATCAGATCACGAGTGAATCCTCGTTCGACGACTCGAGACGGCGAAAATAAATATTTTGATTTTCAAGGCACCTCAAGGTCGATCCACTACAATTTTTTTGTTTTTAAGATATTATTGAAAAATTTATTCCTCAATTTCTTAAGGAACGGGTTCAATAAAATGAATGTATTGATTATTTTATGTTTAATAAACCTCCTACGCCCTTTTTATAAGAACGAAATTAAATACAGCACATTTCCACAATGATTGTTTGCAGTTTAAAATCTTAGAATTTGCAGTCTGACGTCTATTGAAACGTCAGTTCTATATTCGAATTCTTTTTCGTACATCCGAGATAATTTATTTTCGTACCGATCGCAGATAAAATTTGTTACGTCGATAAATCGCTGGTGCAAGCTTACCTGCCGACGAGTGTTTACTCCCGATCTCTTGAACAATTTCCGAAACTTTTCTCGTACGCTAGCACCACGATCGAGTGAAAGTCCAACGATTTTATGATCGGTTACTAAGAAATAATCGATAGCAGATAAAAAAGATTTCTCTCTAAAAATTACGCCCACAAACCGATCTGACAATGACAATTTTTTTTATGAATATCCACAATTATTTATTTATTATCACTGTAGCATTTTCAAAATAAAAAAAATCTGATACTTCCAATTAGTAAAAAATATTGCTATTAATTTTTCTTATTGCGTACAAATATTGTAATCATACCTATAATTTTAGACACTCACAAAAAACATTTTTTTTTCTCATAAAAGTCTTTTATCCTGAATTACTTATTGTTTATGCAACGTCTTGAACCAGGAAAAAGATCGTGCCAATTACGCAATAATCATCGGATATTCGTTTAAAACGAAATTTGGCGGGAATTTTCGTTAATAAGAGTAACCTGTGGCCCGGGGGTAATATATTGCGTGCCACGAAAATCGTGGCACGTTGGCGTGCAGAAAGAACACTTTCACTGTTCGTTTGTCCTGTGAGCCGAAAAAGTGGAAAAATGGGGTTACATCGTCGTAGCGTTAATCGATCGTCCTTTCAGGCGTCAAATATTCTCCGGCAATTTTTACTTTGTTTCGTAAAAAATGAAAATCGCCTCGATTTTCGCCTGCTATTTTCAAATTAAATTTTTTTTCCGCAAAACAAACGAGTTAACGCATCACAGGACCATTGTAACTTATTTATCTTTTTCACTTTTTTCGATGCGTGCAATTACCGGTTAATGAGATCGAGGGGAAGAATAATAATGACCATTTGAGAGAAAAATGCTGGTCATTAAAATAAGAGAGCGACGGAGAGGGAGTAAGATCGGTATCAAGGACAACCGGTGAATTTGGCGGTATTTGCTCACGGACAATGGCAATTCAAAAAACTCCTGCGTCCTGTTCTGAACGTCCAATGGCTATTTCGATCGTTTTTCCCTCTCTCTCTCACAATCGTACCTGTTACGTTAAGAATTTCGAGATAGAAAGTAGGTCAGGTACCTCGCCCTCTAACATTAAAACCAAAATTTAAAAAAAAGACATCAAAATTGGTTCTCACTCGGCTCGACAGGAAAGAGTTTCTTCGCGACTAGTAATTACCTAAAATTCGGAAAGAAGATACTTTGGATGAGATCTTACAAAAATATTATTTAACAAATGATGTTCCGATTTTTTACGAGAATAAACAATTTAAGTACGATGATATATGATTCTTTATTGATTATTATATCAATGAGATGTTTGGTAGTCATTCAAACTATTTGTTTTAATCTGGTAATTATTTCGTACAGTGATATAGCGTATAAAATCTGTTCCTCCACTGATTGAAATAAATAATCGCTAATTCAATAAAATGCGTCTGAAGAGGCATTTTTTCGATCAACAGTATTTCAATGTAAGCAACTGCGATTCGATACCTTTTGTGTCCTCTAACAGGAATTATTTAGCGCACAGAGAATTAGTTTGTGCCTCAAACGGAAGATTTATGTAATAAATACAACGAGCCATTATTACAACAAAAAACCGTTTATTGACGTTTTAAAAAAACTTTTTGAATATTTTACGAGCAACATTTTTCAAATTGAGCAACGACTTTGCAACTGGTCCCGTCTTTTTCTTCTCCTCAGATAGTCATTGTTTCCATTCGGACTTCTCTTGAGGTTTTTCCCAGTGAGCAACGGGTTGGAGTTTGTAATAAGTCACGGGATAAAGGATATGTTTGATTTCGTGCTTGATCTCTTCTTTCTTGATGATCTTGGCGGGCTCTTTCTCAACAATGGCGTTGAATCCGTGGTGATCATCAGCGGTATAATGGACGATTCTGCGACTTCCGTCAGCTTCGATCAAGCTGTAGCTTCCTTCAACGGCGTCACCTTTTCGAGATTCTTGGGCTTTCTTGATGTCACCGGTGTGACTGTCGTGGACATCGTAAGAGTAGCTGTAGTGAGGATTGTGGTCATAAGGTTCTTCTTCTTTCTTTTCCTCTTTAGGCTTCGGTATTTCCACTATTTTTGGCTCTTCCCAACCATACTGGATCGGTGCAGCGTACGCGATGTGCGTTATGTACTTCGGAGCCCAGTCGATGGGGTTAGCATTCACCAGACCGAAGAGAGCGACCAGAGCAATCAGCTGAAACATTTGTGGATATTATTCGCATTTCGTTTACTTTCAATTAAATCAATTAGCAATTTTTTTGTCTATCTCATTGAACTTACCTTGAAAGCCATTTTTTAAATTCTCGAATACCTTTTTGTACAAGGGTATGATCGAATGATGTCGTTTCAACTTGATCGAAGCTTTTTATACTGTTCAATTCTCCCACTGGATGATTAAAAATGCTTAGAACGGTGGTACAAACATTTGAATTTACATTTTAAGAGGGCGATATCAAAATTTAATGCCTTTTGGCTCAACTAATTAGATTAAAATATTCTAAAGAGAAATGACAGTTTTTTTGAAATCTATATGTAAAACCGAGTAATATGTTAGTGTCGTGTACTTTCACACCATTTATCATCAATCAATATTTGGACTTGAAAAGTTGCGTCGATTCTGCATTTCTTCGGCCACGTGCTCAATTTTCAATATTTAATGTTCTTTTGATGCATAAATACATCTTAAAGTCTATATAGATATTTTCTTGGGATTCAAATGTTGATGATGCAACCTGAAAGAGCCTGGAGCTTCAACCACGCCCCAGATTTTGCCGGGTCCATCGAGTCCGCTCCTTTTCTTCTCCATTTCTTTTTTTCGGCGGTCTCTCACTCCACTTTGCGGACACCTGATCCACTTTTACATGCGCTCACGATACACGTAACAAGCATTATAACTCGCCGCCTTTGTTACATCACGGGCAGTATCTTTTCGGCCTTTCCTTGCTTTTTTTTCTCGCGGTCTCGAACGTTTCGACCCATTACGTCGTGCAGAAAAGTTCTGCGCGTCTCTCACTTCAATAATACTATAACACGTTCCTTTTGTTTGCACTTTGTCCCTTCTCGCCTTGGAAATTTTATTTTCATTCTTCCTCGTCCCTTTGACCAATTTCGATGATCTCCCATCATGAATCGCGTATCAATTTACGAGATGGACGTGACTGCAAAAATCACTCTCATGACGCAACGATTTTTTACTCTCGATTTATGTAGAAGGATTATCACTCGAGTCGCTTTGCGGTTGAGATTGACATTTTTTTATCAGAACGTTTCGAGCGTATCGTTCTAATGAAGCCATTATCACAATTATATTCATTTAGTCTCGATCAAGGAATTATTGATGAACGATTAGATGATTAGGATCATACTTTTTCGGATAGACGTATAAATGTCTCGGGCATATTTGCATCTATGTTGAACATTAATACAAATTTTAATGTTGCATACCACATTGACATAAATTATGGTTAATATCTGATGTCATAAAACCTCGGCTAATCTTTTATGTGATCAGAGTGATCTTTAAAATTTATCACTGAGATCTCTATTCATTTATATACCTTCGTTATATCGGAAGTTAATTTTCATTTTCATTCTACTAAAAGATCGATAACAAACTCAGAAATTGCGCAAACTGATAGAACGTTCATTGTTCTACAAAAAGTCGACTAATGATCAATTTTTCAGTCAACATTTTGTTACATATCCTCAATAAATTGCTTGTGTTTTTGTCTTTTCCATTGAATAAATGTATAGATTGTGTATCTTTGGATAAATGATAGAATCCGACACAATGCTTGTCTAATTCAAGAGCCGAAATAGACTTGGAGTTTTGATTGATGTACGAGATTGCCAGAGAAAGCAAAAAAGTTAAGGATTTCGAGATAAGTTTCGTTCGTAAGCTGATGAAGAGAGTTGCTCAAATGTCTGACAGAAGAAAATGTGCTGTTGCACCGTCTTTCAGGTAGCCCCCGGGGCAATGAATTATAAATTGTAATGCCAAATCTACAAATCTGTTAACAGGGTGTTTGCCTACCAATGAAATTTCGGTTGCTCTCTAAAAATTTTCCGAATTTCACGGCACTATATAAAGAGCTCATTTTGTGATACCAAGCATCAGTTTGTGAGCTAGCAATCGATCCGACGACTTCTGACATGGCATTCAAGGTACGTATACCGGAAATATCACATTGTAGTATTTTCTATGTATATCCATAAAAATGATAGAAAGTAAACGTGATTTTTCGATTCACACAAAATGCACAAACGAATAATGTTTTACTACATAAAATAGTGAATAATTGAATTACGCAAAAAAATGAACAACTGCAAAAGATAATTTGAAATTTGTTTTTTCTTCTCAAAGTTGATCGCATTCGCGGCGCTCTTCGCAGCAGTGAACGCAGGACTCCTGCCCCAGGCTTATCATGAAAAGCCGATCTTGTGGGCAGCCCCAAAACCCTTGATTGTGCAGCATCACGAGGAGCCTTTTGACCATCATCCGCATTATAGCTACTCCTACGATGTGCACGATCATTTGACTGGTGACGCAAAGAGCCAGCACGAGACGAGGAACGGAGATGCAGTTAAAGGAAGTTACAGCTTGATCGAGGCGGACGGAAGTCGGAGAATTGTTCATTACACTGCCGATGATCACAATGGATTCAATGCGGTCGTCGAGAAACAACCAGCCAAAATTGCCATTAAGGCTGAACCGGTACACATCAAAACTATCGCTTATGCTCCAGCTCCGATAATCAAAGTTGCTCAGCCCTCTTATCAGCATTACGAGTGGTCCGAGCCTTCCTATCACCACTAACTCTCGATTGTATTTTCATAAAATATTTTCATAATATTTTATTTGAAATTTAATCAGTTCCTGATGAACACTATTGTATAATTTTTACAATGAATAAACTTTTTTACGATATTTATGCTTTTTTGTTTACCGATTACCTACAAATCCTCTCATTCACTCTCTGAATTTCGAATAGAAAGAAAAACATTTATTAGTAACATAATTTTTTATTGACTTTTGAACTGACAATTCCAAAATTATTGGTAAAACAAAAATTAAGTTTCTGGTTCCTTACGTAACGACTGTTCTACTTGATAAACGTCAAAGCTGACAGGTGCGTTCGGGGACGAACTTTCCCTTTAGTATTATAGCTCTGAAAACGCTCGAGATGAACGAACAATCTGACATACAATTTCATAATTTAAAAATGTGAATAATGGTCGGATGGGCAAATCGTTTGACACGTGCCCTTTTATTTATTTTTGATATCCAAACAAATAGACGCAACAGTGATCGCCTCAGGGCAATTGTGGAAGGACGCAGGATTAATAAACCCACGTTAATCAAGCAAGACAAACCGATCGAATGAAAAAAAAAATTCTCATTATGACATTTATGACAGTTGCGCAATGCTACCGAGACAGTAGCTCAAATTTTGTTCTCATTTGCATGGCCTGTTATAGATCGATGACGTTCGATTATCTCTTAATTGAAAATTATAAATTTTCGATTGAAATACAGATTATCATATATTTATATGTATTTCTAAGTCAAATAATGCCATCAAATATATTTCGAACAATGAAAGTAAATAATTATAATCTACGAAAAAGATTTCAAATAATTTGAAGAGGATCGATTGTACTGAAATAATTGTTACTCGTCAAATTTTCACTCTAAATAGCAGCAAAATTCGTTGGATTATTTGGCAGTTTTTTTATACATGCAAGAAAAGTGAAAAAAATTTTAGACAAAAATATGTGGTGTGGAAAACGAAATACTTTATTTACAGTTTATTACGAAATTGACACACTGAAAAAAAAGATGGCCATTTCCAATGAAATATTTAATTGATTCGTCCATATTTAATAGATCCAATGAAATATTGAATTGAACCAACTAATATAAATCGCCACATTTTTTTCAGTGCACAAATGAGAAATCACCATTTAGGATCGATATATTTTTCTGTGAAGAATTGAGGTAGATATGAAGAACCGTATGACGGCAAATAATCAGAGAGAAGAGTATTTAGTGGTGGTAAGAGTGAGCGAGGGCTGGCGCAGCGTAGGCAAGCTTGACGACTGGGTTGGCCTGTTGATAAACAACGGGGCTGGCTTGTTGATAAACAACGGGGGTGGCGTAGCTGGCGTGGGCAACAGGCTCCGCGACCTTGAGGACGGGCTGCGCGACTTTGTAGACAGGGGCGGCATAGCTGGCGTGGGCCACGGGTTCAGCGATCTTGAGGATGGGCTGAGCGACCTTGTAAACGGGGGCGGCGACTTTAACGGCGACTGGAGTGGCAACTTTGACGGCGGCCGGTTGTTTCTCAACGACTGCGTTAAATCCGTTGTGATCATCGGCGGTGTAGTGAACAACGCGACGACTTCCGTCAGCCTCGATGAAGCTGTAGCTGCCCTCCACGACGTCTCCGTTTCTCGTCTCGTGCTGACTTTTCGCGTCACCGGTCAGACTGTCGTGCACGTCGTACGAGTAGCTGTACTGCGGATGCGGGTCGTACTCATGCTCGTAAGCGTCAGCGACTACTGCCTTGGCTACTGGGGCATAGGCAAGGGGTGCCGCTGCACTCAGAACTGGAGCGTAGTGCGATGCCTGGTAAGCGTACGGCAAAGCGCCGGCATTGGCCGCAGCTACGCAGGCCGCGAATGCGATGAGCTGACAAAAAATAAATAAATTTTAAGAAATTGACAATCATTATTTAAACATATTGAATATTTCCTAGATTACAATAATATGGTACATTAGGTGTGGTACGTTTAATAATTATTTTTCAAGCACTTCACTTATTGTCGTTGAGAAAAAAAAAACGAATTGCCATCAGAAACAAAATAAATATGGTCATTTAAAAATGTTAACAATATCTTCACAATCCAAAATATTTGAGATCTTTATTTTTACTATCACAATGAGCGTACCTTGAATGCCATTTTTTCGAGTAGTTGATCGAGACCGAACACGATTAACTGATACTGGCCACTGATCCTCAAGTGACTTATATACCAGAGATTTTTGGCCCTCATAGATGCCGATCTAGACCACGCCTTCCCGAATCTCCTTTGTCCATGAGAATTACCAAACTTATCTCTCTCTCTCTCTCTCTCTGTCTCTCTGGCGTTCCGTCTTGACGTACAGCCGATTTTTTTTGCCTCCGGGGTCCGAAGACTAGCCTAGACGGAGATCGACCGATATCGAACGTATTTTCGGTGGCCTTTCTAATTGAAACACGATCCCGATCATCAACACGGTAGTGGAAGCAAGAAAATAGTTCATATCTAGCGAGTATTATTAGAAAAATATTGACGGTCCGATCGGCTCGCCGTTGTTGCCCTTGAACCGATCCAGTCAACGATATACCTTCCTTTCTTCTTTTTTTTCTCTCCACGTGGACTGAGATCTCGTTCGCTCCGATGCACCTTGAACGGGACCTACACAGAATTCGCCACAAAAGGGAGTATAACTTTTTCGTTACGATGAAAAAAAACAAAATTTAATTTATGCCGGATGAAACCAGTCGATCGCAAGTTTTACGGATTGCAACTTTCAAGAACGATCTGGCTATCTGCTACCGCGTTTATTCGATTCGCACGCCGAAACTCAAAATTGCAGTCGAACGTTAACGAGAGTGAGCGAGGAGAAAAAAAAGAATTGCACCTTGCTGCATCGTGGGCCCATCGGCGAAATTTTTGCGTGTCGCGAATCTGATGGTAGGGGCGATCTCCAAAGCGTATATAGAGCGAACGGTTCTCGAGATTTGCCACATTCGGATTCGTGACACTCGTCAACATTCACCGAGGAATCATCATGGTCTTCAGGGTAATTATTTTTTCAACGTTTAACGAATTCCGGGAAATAGTTGTATTATTTTTTATGAAAGTATATTCATCTAGCGTGTGTCCAGTAAGCAATATTTATTTTTCATTGCTTGCATTAAACTGTTCATTAGTAGATGTACCTCGTGACGTGAGTGGGAGATAGTCGTAAACCGCGATGAATTCAAGCATCGAAATTATCCCGATTGTTCGTTCTTCATTTCGTATCTCTATTTGTTTTAAAATTTAGTTAATATCTGGGATTATAAATATATCGTCAGTAGCGAAGCTTGAAAAAATCCAATCTCGAAGTTTTGGGATCATTGTTTTTTCGAAAATCCTGCTCGCTTCCACAATTGTGAAGTTTAGATTTAAAATGGATTTTGTGATTAGTTCTTTGCAGTTTTGGCGTTCGCGGCGTTCGCTAACGCCGGATTCTTAGCTGCGCCACAAGCGGCGCCTTTGGCCTACGCACCAGCAGTCTCTGCTCCGCTCGCTTACGCCGCGCCGATTGCGAAGTTCGCACCGGCTCCACTGGCTTACGCTGCACCAGTCGCCAAGCTTGCACCAGCTCCACTGGCTTATGCCGCACCAGTCGCCAAGCTTGCGCCAGCTCCCTTGACTTATGCCGCTCCAGTCGCGAAACTTGCACCAGCTTCCTTGGCTTATGCCGCACCAGCTCCACTCGCTTACGCTGCGCCAGTTGCCAGAGCCGTCGACGCCGATTACGATCCCCATCCTCAGTACACTTACTCTTACGACGTTCAGGACTCTCTGACCGGTGACAACAAGGAGCAACAGGAGACAAGAAACGGTGACAACGTCCAGGGACGTTACAGCTTCATCGAGGCTGATGGAACTCGCAGAATCGTCGAATACACCGCTGATCCTGTTAACGGATTCAACGCCGTCGTGCGCAAAGAGCCTGTCCAGTTGGCTGTTAAAGCCGTCGCTCCGGTAGCTTACACGGCTCCGGCGTCGCTCGCCTACGCTCAACCTCATCTCAAAGTTCTTCATTAAATTCTCAAAAATACATCATAAATATATCTGTAATAAACGAGAATGCCAAATTTTCGCAAGAAATTAATATTTTTCATTTCATTCGATTAAAACTAGCAATTATCCGATTTTTTACATCTCAGTTTTCATTACTTTTTAGATGTTAGCAAGGAAAATTGTTTTCTTGCACAATTTTTTAATCATCCGATCATTCCAATCGATCCATCAAAATTTCAATAGCGAAATCACGAATATTTTTTTATGTCTCGCAACTATACTTCATTATTGACTGAGAGCATATGGACTGTCAATGTAATTACTCCGTAATTAAATTAGTGATAACTGTTAATTAGAGAAGACTTGTAGCCCAACAATAAGTAATGTCATTTTCATTTGATTTTTGTGTATTCTTACTTTTGGCTCCCACGTCGTATAATGTAAATAAAAAATGCAATCGTCCTATTTTTTTATTTTTTCTTGTATTACCTCACCCAAGATCGGCCGATTTCAATTTTCAGATATGTTTTTTTTTCATTACGTCAAACGATCGGAGTTATTGAGAGCTGCATAGCCGATACGGTGAAAGTGATCCTTGAATAACGCGGTCGGAAAATATTTTGAAGTTCGCGGGTCAGCGATAAAGCATCGCTCCCAATTTTTTTTCATTACCGAATCCATTTGTCTCTGTAACATTCGTAATCGACGTACTGGAAGAATTTTGACAGAAACACATTCACGGATTGCTAAACATTATTTTTCTAATGCACAATATTTTTCGACGAATTTTTTATATTGTACAGTGAAGTCAAGGAAAGATTTATCGAGCGAATGCGAAAAATTCTATAATTTTATGCTGAAAAGTTAATTGAAAAATTGACGGGATTTAAAATCGAACGGATTGGAGATGAGTCTCGAGTGATGATGAGTCGACGACCTCGCGGACTCGTCCGACCGGAGACGCGCCGGTTACGCAAGCGTCATTTTATTTTCATTTTTTTTTTCTCCTCGCACGGTGATCTCGAATGGAGATGCAGACGCGAAGAACTCTCCTTCCGTCTCGCTCTCGCGGAAACCCCCCGGGGCTGTGGAGCGTCTCACGGCCAAGGTTACAACTCATCTTCAATCGCTGCACACGAGAAAGAAACGACGCAACGAGAAGATCGAGAGAAAGTCTCCTGTGCTTCTGTGCGCCGCGGTACGATTAAAAAAACAAAAATTATCACTTCCCGGCTTCAAGACCGAAACCCTGACCCTTGAAAGAGAAAATCTGTTTCTCTGTGAGGAAAAGAGAATTAATAAACGTAAAAAATTATATTTTCATTTGATGACATACATGAGAGTGTTCATTTCTTTATATTTTATTGCCATTCGTCCGTACCGTGATTGATTAATGTTAAAAAGTGTTTAACATTGCGACAGGATGTGAAAGTATTCGATTTTTTTGCTAAGTACGAATGAGAAATTAATTTCTTGACCATAGATATTGAGCTTTTTGATAAGTTGGTTAAGGACAATCATTTTTCTAGCGAGAACGCGACAGAATTGCGTATCTTGTCACGAGTTCTGAGTGTAAGGTAAACGAGAAAAAAATGTGAGAAAAGTGACATTATGGAATCGATGAGTTGATAGATTCATTTATCGAAAGTGAATCTAGGCCGATCGGGCGATTGCTATTCCGAAGATGCGAGCTCGGACTTCGTGACGACGGAAGCGTTACACTTTTACACTTTTCTCGATGACCAAAAACTCACTTACGCAATGGTGAAAGTAAAGAGAACGAACAGCTGGTTGGAAAAATTATTGACCACGTCGTCATCGAATCCTGGAAAAAAAATCAACTTCGATCCCTGAAGGAAACGTCGCTGATCAACGTCAATATATGATTCTCGTTGCTGAGGCAGGTTCTTTCCTGTATTCGCAGAGTTTCTATGTGTAATGAAAAAAAAAGAAATTGAAGAATACAAAAGAACAATTGGTGTTCACTGAACATTTTTTTTGTATCTCTTCGGTATTTGACGAAAAAGGTTATTCTTTGTATCCTCATTTTTTTCGAGACTCCTCTCAAGACGCAGGAGCGACGTTGAGCGAAACTTTTTCCGCCGCTCCTCGTCGTCGAACGAAATCACGTACGTTCGGTCGCTCTGTTTACGATTCACCAAGGGATGTACGTGATCTTACGAATCGCTCGATTCGATTTACTTTTTAAATCGCCGAGTGAAATTTTCGTTTGTGCGCGTGATTTTTTTTTTCGTCGCCTGTCAAGTGCGAAGACCACCTCGATGCTTCCTCCGCTGTATAAATACGTTCGTACTGACAACGGAAAATCAGTCTCGCAGCTTGCAACAGTTCGTAAAGATCCGCTTGATATTGGGGATTAAGAGGAACGACATGGCCACCAAGGTAGGCCGGCATTCATTCCGGATCAATGAAAATTTTCAGTCCTCTCGCGCTCGATCTTTTCAGTGAAATCATGAGAGATGAAAATTTCAATAAAATTGTGAAACCAGGAAAAATATATTGTATTTCAAATGTTAAAATCTTCCTCTATTTTGCAATAGAATACATTTTGTTTCTTTTTTCTATGAATCTCCATGGCGATTGATCCGCCTCGAGACATTTTATAATTTCAATCAATTGAAAACGTCAAATATTTAATCATATTATTCGTATGTCTTGCTCAATGTTTGTCATCGTTTTTTATTCTATTGCGAATAAATCAATTATCTTTTTCCACATATTCCTTGATATTCTTCTCATTATTTTTTCACAGCAGGTGAACAAAGTTTTACTTAATTTTTTCCAATCAAATATTGCATGTCAAAGAAGTTATATAAAAATAATCGAAGAGTCATGAAAGGAAGAATAGACATAAGACATGTTACAGTATTGAGGATAGAAAAAATACAGTTACTAAAACATAATAAATTTGTATTCCACAACAGTTGACAGTATTTTTGGGCTGCATCGTCGCAGCGACGCGAGCCAGTGTATTCCCATCTCCGGTGGCGTTCGCGACGGCGCCAGGTTTGCCCTTGGCAGCACCCGTCGTTAAAACAGTGACGGACTATGATCCCCATCCGCAGTATACTTACGCCTACGACGTGCAGGACAGTTTGACGGGTGATGCGAAGAGCCAGCATGAGACGAGAAATGGGGATGTCGTCACCGGAAGTTACAGTTTGATCGAGGCTGATGGAACTCGCCGAGTAGTCGAGTACACGGCAGATCCGGTGAACGGTTTCAACGCGGTAGTTCATCGAGAACCAGCTGTGGTCAAAGCTGTTCATGCGCCTGTACCAGTAGCGCCTGTCCCAGTAGCGCCCGTTCCGGTCGCGAAATTCGGATTCCATCCAGCGGCGCCGCTCTTCGCTCACTAAACAATTCCTATAACATTTTTTTTATCACTAATTTTTTATTTAAGATCGACATGGAATTTCGATAATTGGGAAGCTCGTTCTAGTCCCTCGAAAATCCTGTCCTCGCTTTCTGTACATACGAATACTGTTATTTTTTTATGAAATAAACGATAAAAGCCGGTGAACGCTTGAAACGAACACAACTATTTTTTATCCTTCCCTTTTTTCCTAATGACTCTTTCATCTGATATTTCATTCACTCACTTAGTACTTTCACTCGTAAAATTAAGAACGTGGGCAAATTAATTTGTGTGATTGAGGATAGTTTTTATGATAAGAATTCTTTAGCCGCGAGACCTTTTTGTTAATATTGAATTAACATTCTTATCAAATATTTTATGCCCATACCATTGTATAATTCGTTGTATTGTATAAATATTAATTTGATAATCGTGTAATTTTCACAGTTTAACACGAGCCAGTATTTTATGCACTGATTGAGGAATTGTATAAAACTAAAATAGATCAAAATTAAATCGCGAGATTATCCAGAAGATCGCTAGATCGCTAAAAAGCCGACGTCACGCAACGATTATCTCGAGCTATTCTATTACCAGAATTCATTTAATAATAATTCAAGAAGAGAAAGACCTTCATCCGAGGCCAATTTGTATTGAAGGTCGTATTCTTCTATTTTGTTCAATTAGATACACGACCATAGACTCTCTTAAACACCCTTTTCTCTAAATTTAATTCGCAATTTCTCTTGTGTCCAAAAAACATCTTTTTATCCAAACGTTGATCGATATTTCGACCCTCTCGACTCATTAAAATATTAATCGTATCATTTTTCTTTTTCTTTCTTTCCATTCGGAGCATTAAATTCGAGCTTTGGAATGAAGTTGTTTTTTTTTGGATTATAAATTAGAGAAATTCATCCAAGTGTTAATGTAGAGACGTTGATGTAAATTCGACGCTCGAAATCGCCTTCAGGACCAAGCGGCAAGTTCGCAAACGAGACACGAGCCAAGAGTTACAAAATCAAACGTCGGACGCGTTTGACGTGCCAGGCATTTCATTTTTTATTTAATGCCATTTCATTCTTTCTCTCTCTCTCTCTCTCTTTACTTCTTTTTTCTGCGGTCTCGCTCACTCATGATTTTTCTTCTTCGTTTCTTTTCTCCAGTAAATTAAGCAACTCCGTATACATCGTACATATTATATTGACTGGCATCCGTTAACTCGGATTAACAAATCTGGGCCGTTGACATTGAATCCACCATTTTTAATTAAGTCTCTTCGCGATGAGCCAAGAAATCACAAACTTTCACGAGGCACGAACCTCGAGAAATTACACTTTTGTCACGTTTATTTATTTTTTCTTCTTTCCTCTTTTTTCAATTTGATTCGTTAGAAATTGCGACGCCGCCCTCATTTGCAATTCTATTTATTTTCACACAATCGACTCTTAAATATTTACGAAATCTTATTTCTATTTCTTCTTATGATATGCTCGAATAGAAAATTCTAGAGCAAAATATTTGCAATTTTTTTAAGTTTTGATAGTATATTTTCGACTTTTGAAGCGTGGGGACTTTTTGTCCTCGACGTACGATGCGTGATGACTGAAGAATTGCATCGACGGGGTCGATCAACCGGCGTATATAATTCAGCGTTGACTAATCCGTGGGTATTAAGTAATCCCGAATAAATGTACACGCTTCCAATTAAGACCTGTTAACGATCTTTTGAGCAATTGAAATCAATTATACCACCAAAATCTTCGTCAGCTGGTCTGGATTTTAATTTCCACTGATTGTAATTAATTCCTAGGCGGCCGAGAAGAAAAATTCGTGGCGCCCAAAATGATTGTCACAACAAAAGCGGAGAAATAAATCTTTCCTCGTTGGCAGCTGCAACGATTGGTTAACAAGTCGCGTATCAGGCACCTTCGATTTCTGCAAGTCTCTCTCTCTCTCTCTCCTTTTTTATTTATTTTTTCTCTCTCTCTCTCTCTCTCTCTCTCTCTCTCTCTCTCTCTCTCTCTCTCTCCATCTGTTGCCTCCTCAAGGGGAATCAGGAGTTTTAGCGATGAGACGGAAAGCGAAGGGGTACGGACCTGTTGATATGTGAAGAAACATCATGCATATGGCAAAGCAACCGTACGACACATAGTTATGAGGAGGTCATCGGTGTCCTCTTCTTCCTTTTTTTCTCAACATCGCGGGTGGGGACGAATGTATGTGTTTCGGTGCAATAACTTGTACACCAATGATATGCTGTTTATATTGTCATCATCGTTGTTTTTTATACACGCTCACATTTAAAGAATCGCGGACCCATCCCGAGTATAAAAGCCTCGTGAATTTTACCCTGAGGCATCAGTCTTGTGGTGATCTATCCTACAATAAAACATGGTTTGCAAGGTAAGATTTCCTTCATCCCTTGAAAAATATCATCCTAGTGACAAAAAATGACCAAAAAGAAGATAACTGTCAAAATAGATGTATGTACAATAACAGTGAAAGGATTTTTTAATAACAGCAACGATGATAGAAATTAAAAAAATATATATATTTCTCTTCAAGTTGGTAGTACTGTTGGGAGTCGCAGCGCTCTCGAGAGCTGCAATTGTCTCTGTTGTACCTGCGGCTCCGCTCGCCCAAGCTCCGGTAGTGTCTGCGATTCCAGCGGCTGTTGAAGATTACGATGCAGCACCTCAGTATAGCTTTACGTACGACGTTCAAGACCCAATAACCGGTGATTCAAAGGCTCAGTATGAAACGAGAAATGGAGATATTGTCCAGGGCAGTTACAGCCTGATTGAAGCAGACGGTACTCGTAGAATCGTTGACTACACTGCTGATCCGGTGAACGGATTCAATGCGGTCGTTAGTCGCGAGCCCGTGGTTGCGGCGATCTCGGCGGTCGGTTACGCTCCAGCGGTTGGTGTCGCACCGGTTGGAATTGCACCCGAAGCCGTGGCTCCCGAAATTCCCTCGGTCGGAGCTGATTCCGAAGTTGAGATAATCGACGCCAAGTCTGGACCCATCAGGGAATCCAACGCGATTGAAAGTCAGAAAGTGCAAAACGAAAAGTTGCAGAGTGAACAATTCCAGAGCCAGAGGATTCGCCAGAACCAGAAACAGAGCCAAAGGCAGAGTCAGCAGTCCCAAGGACAACCACAACGATTGGTCAAGGAACGATTGCAGCAGCTGCAAGGAAATACCAGGATGGTTCCCAACGCTGAGGTCATCCCGGTTGCCGCCACACCAGCTCGCGCGGTCGCCAGTCCTGTCGCGATTCCTGCGAAACCTCTTCGCTATGTCGCACCTGCCGTTCCAGCTGCCCAAGTGACTCTTTCCTATCCAGCGTACTCCGCATATGCCGCAACTTACTCTTCGCCTCTTGCCTATTCAGCTCCATTCGCAGGATTCACCTACGCTCCTGCGCTTGTCTGAAATTTGCCTTCAGACATTCCAAAGTCATAAAAAATGAAGCGAAAAATCATTTTTCAACCATTTCATTGTTAGCGAAAAAAATGTAAAACCAATAAAGATAATATGACCGCTTGTAAACCCGGAATTAATCTTTCTTACATCGTTCCCCCCATCCTTTCGCGTAAATACGACTTGAAGCTTGAAGATTATTTTTAAGTTCGCCATTGAACGTTATTCACGGATTATTCGTCGGTCCGGAACAAGATTGCAATGTGGCGGAAAGAGTATCCAGAGAAATGTGCGAGACGTCTCAATGGTATACCATACAGTTAACAAGGATATTTGTCATCTTTCTTTCGGATGAAAAAGATTACGGCCAAAGACGAGGGAGGATCAAGATTCGATTGTAAACATTACGATACGCGTCATGAATCCTGTTCTTTCCTTTCATTCCTCTTATCTCTCGAGTATTTCAGTGAGACGTGGGTGCGAGAGAATCGATGAACCACACCCAATTGTTCGGTGATACCTACGCCTTTTATATTCACGTTCGTACAAATGTGTTTATATACTTTTGTACGAGCTGTTTATAACGTAACGTCGAGGCGCTCTTCGAGTATCGCGCAAGTTACATAAGTTGCCTAAAAGAATTTTTTTTTCTTTTTATTTCACGTACCGAAATACGTGTAAGAATATATAACTGTAGCTTTTCGAGGGCGACAGGGATTGAATTCAGAATAGGTCCACCTGTCTTTCCTCCCGTATTGCGCAACTGTCCTTTTTCTTTTATTTTCACGCTTGGTCGAAGAATATATTCGCATTACCATACATTACGCTCTCGAAACCTCCGTGTATTCTCTTTACCTGTGAGACTGGAAACATTTGGTACGCTTCATGACTAACTTGAACTGACGTATTGGTAATTGCAAATTCATCGCAAAAAAAATTACGTTTCATTCGAGCGGTAAATAACGATCCTCAAACATTTTCTTTTAAGCGTATAACTAAAAAAAATGTTTAGTGCTGTCAAAATGTTTTCTACATTGAGATCATTTGATGGAAATGAAAGAGCGAATCTAAGAACTCGACGAGGTGAATGGAAGGAAATAAAATTATAGAGACAGAAAAATGCATTGTCATTCAAATTTATTTATAACAACGAGAAATTTTGTGAATCGTGATAAACGGGACACAAAATTCAACATTAAACATAATAGTGATTATGTACATGTGTATAAAAAGAGCATCTTGTCGATGGATGGCATAGTTGGCTAGAAATCTGGATTAGAGCGTGTATGCGGCGTAGGGCGATGGGTAGACAAATGGCGAAGAGAGCCTGGTGGCGACGGCACGAGGTAAGGTGTAGGCAACCGGAGCCGCAGGTGCGTAGACGTTTCCGGCTACTATAGGTGCAGCGACCGCAGGGGCGACTATTCTAGCGGGAGCAACTGGACGAACGATTTTGGCGGCTGAGACTGCTGGTGCGACGATTGGAGAAGCAACTGCAGGTCCAACCACTGGAGCCGCTACGGCAGGTCCAACAACTGTTTTGGCAACAATCGGAGCAGCAACCGCTGGTTTTGCGACAAGTGGAGCAACAGCTACCGCTGGTTCGCGACTCACAACAGCATTGAATCCATTTACGGGATCGGCAGTGTAATCGACGATTCTTCGGGTTCCATCAGCTTCGATCAGACTGTAGCTTCCCTGAACAACATCACCTTCTCGGCTTTCGTACTGAGCCTTTGAGTCGCCAGTTATTGAGTCTTGCACGTCGTAAGCAAAACTATATTGCGGAGCTGCGTCGAAATCTTCCAATTTAGCCAAAACTGGAGCTGCGGGTGCAACTGGTACGATTCTTGCAGTTGCGAACGCTACTGCTCCAAAGAGAACGATAAGATGCTGAAATATAAAAATTCAAAAATATATTAATGCAAGTCATTTTGTTATGAAAAAGTATAAAAGTAAATAGATCCCAATTATCTTTTCTTATAAGAATTGAATTTTTCACTTTGTCTGAAAATTACCTTGAGAGACATGGCTGAGCGGATAATCCCGTACTATCCCAATGAATTGGAAGAGAAGTGACTGATGACACCCCGAGGATTCACCGAGGCTTTTATTTCGCATTGATGTCACAATAGTGTCTCACCACTACCGCCATTGTCTCCCACCTCGTTGACATACGCCCGACCGCTTTTTTTGTTCCTCTCATTTTTTTTCTCTCGGTACGGTTGTTCGATGTAACAAGTAGTATTGCGCATCGCTAGTTGCGTGAGTCAACGCTCGAAAGAAATTCTCCGACAAGGGTAGTTGGCTAAGGCCACGTACGGACTTGGCGAGTATTCAGAGGGGAGAACCGTCGAGACCTAGAAGGAAGGTCACGTCTACGCGATCCTACTAAATCGCCTCTCATGTCCTGATTACAAAAAGGATGGATCGTTCATGGTTTTAAAAAACCGTAAGCGTCCAGAATCAATTACACGATAATTATCGAATTAATTAACGTTCGTTTCGATTGCATAATCAGAGACTCATCGATTCTTCAAAATGCAATTTTCCATCGTGCATTTCTGACTATCTTGCATTAAGAATTTCTTAGAACTTATTGTCCGAAAGCGTGCCCGAAAAGAAAGAGCTTTGCCCAATGAAATTAATCGCAAACTCGAGGCAATGATCTTCGAGCTCGTACCAATTATGAAACACGAGGGAAAAAAATGAATATGAGAAATTATCTCGTTGCTGGGGACGAGTGTATCGTTGCAATCCGGTTCTCGCCCATCCATGAAATTTTCACGTTCAACGTAAGGAAATACGATGAGGCCCATTTCTCGTTGCAATGGTGCAAAGAGGCGGCAATAATAAGAAAGCGTTCAGATATGATGAACGAGAATCCCTCGGCTCTTTAATTAATAGCTCCGTAATTGCATATCCACTGGGATTATATTTCTCAGTTATTCAATTTTTTTCTCGTTCGGACGCTTCTTTCGTCTGGAGTAAAATGGTCCTCCGACCGTTTCTTTTCTCCTCACGGGGATTATTATTATTATCGCGTGAAGCGATCGCTCTCGTTCGAATTTCGGATAATTGGTATGCCTCCCAACGTCCATACACGACACGAAATACTAATAGAAATTGCTTCACGCCGTGTGTATTACGTTTTACAGGTATTGTAGATTATGAGAAATCACGGGAGGACGAGCTCCGTGTTAAGAAAAAAAGAGAAAAAAAGTACGTGCGACGAGGGAACAAATCGTCAGAGTGGGAGATTCGTTATAAGGTTTGGAGACATTTTGGTCTAAGCATCATCTGCCGTTTGTTCGCTCCGTTAGCAGTGTCGTCTAAGAAATTCGAGAACCAAAGCTTTGAAAAAAAAAATCATGTACGGAAAGGTACGAATCTATCGAAATATAATTAAGAAAAAATAGACAGTGGCGAGAATTAAATTCAGTGCTATCAAATTCTTGTGAATAAGGATTAATTTTAGATTTTTTTTGTCATTATTCAATAGATCTGGAAAATTAATCATTTTTTACAGTTCGTCGTTCTTTTTGGCCTTATGGCTCTCGCAAGATCTGCAGTGATTCGTCCAGCGATCCCAGCTCCAATTCCGGGCCCGGTTCTTGCGAGAATCGAAGATTTTGATCCCGCGCCGCGTTACACTTTCGCCTATGACGTGCAAGACGAGATAACCGGCGACTCCAAGGCTCAGTACGAAACGAGAAACGGAGATATCGTTCAAGGAAGTTACAGTTTGATCGAATCTGATGGAACCCGAAGAATTGTTGACTACACCGCGGATCCTGTGAATGGATTTAATGCCGTTGTGAGTCGCGAGCCCGTGGTCGCAGTCGCGCCTGCAGTCGCCAGGATCGCTTCACCTTATCCACCCGCCCGATACGTTCTTGAATGAATCGTTCGTTTTATCGCCATTAAATACCGTTTCCATGAAGAAAAAAAATGTATAATTATCGAAAATTGATAAATTGTAAATATTAATCATATTGATTAAACAAAATTATGCATACGTGATGCTTTGTCTTTTTTTCATCTCACTGCGAAGTTTCACAGAATAGGTTTGAAAATCATTTAGAAATTGATTCAAGACTTGCAGGATTCTAACGATTGAAAAGAGGCAAATACTGATCAGCACTTGGAATAGCAGTATGTCATTATGATTTATGAAAGAACGACTTGGAATATCCCTATTAAAGGGTTGAAAATGATTTTCACATTTTTCTTCCACATCCTAAAGACTGTTCGATGAAACATCTACTACGCATTGAAATTCTTTTTAAAATTAAACAAATAAAATTCAAGACAATTGGTTAAAAATAAATTTTCCATCGTAAATTTAATCGTTTCATACTTTAGGATGTTCAACTGCCGCGCATTAGTTCTAAGCTGAAATGATTATTTTTTTTCTGAATTTACGTCATTTCGATTACAAGTGCTGCATTATTCGTGACGAAAGACGAACGTTGGTTAAATGCGCTCGTTGCATACGCAGCTCACATTTACGAAAGAACAAGGCGCACGTATCACACATATTCAAATGTTGACGCGTGTGTATATCGTGCAGTGTGTACGCGAAGCGAAAAGAGGGAATCGAAAAAAGCGAGATGGTCTATTCATCGCGTAATCACGATCCGACCTTCGGGTACGTGCTTGGATTTTTGATAAACTCGATATCCTCCTCGTGAAACATAAATGTCAAAAGGTATTGACTCCCAATCGATTTTTTTCAACGACAATTCGTTGCTCCACATACATATCATTTTCCAAATTAAAAAAAAAGTTGTCCATACATTTTTTATTTTCTGTATATCATTTTTACAAGTTTAAAATCTTTTTCATGGATTAGCAGAAAATATATAATTTTACTGTTACCCATTTTATGAGTAATATGTAACACGTCCTCGTCTCATTTATCGTCACAGAGGTTTCGACGAATCGTATCAACCTACACAAAATCACTCTGGAATTTCTTTATAATGGTAATGAGGAGAAAAAAAAAAAATAAAAAATTTATAATCGAGTCTTGAGCGGAGAACGACAAGAATTCGTGTGTCGACATTGACGGGGCTGTATTTATGCTGCGGAGCGAATGGACGTTACGTGAATTCGATGAGGACAGAAGAAAAATAAGAGCGACTTTCGGTACAACGCGAAAGAGAGATGTGTGTTATATTAAAGAACTTTGTCAGTACATTTTTTTCGCTCTCAGATGGTTATATTATGAGACTTTCTGAAGTTAAGTTCAGAAGCTTTGTGAAATTCTAATTGAATCGAAAAAGAATGGTATAAAATCAACTTTTTTATTTACAATTTTCGTTGTTATGGTTTCATCGTAAATAAAATCCGTAATTCAATATTAATGGAATAAAATCAATTAAATTAGGTTTTTCATAAACAATAAAATTCTGATATTCGCAGTTTTTTTGAATCGTGAAAACGTGAATTTTTTCACTTGCAATTTGAATATGAGTTTCGCCGTTTTGAAGAGCAATCAGTACTTCCTGAATTAGAAAGAATTCAAATAAGGTTATAGAATATTGAGAGAACATCTGGGAAATTCATACGCAATGCGGTTGATGTTTAAATTTACAGTTTTTTGTTTAATTGTACAATATGGTAACAAGTTTTGAGACTTGACCCGTAATTACAACCATTCCATCTTCATAAATATCGAAATCCTGAGGTTCGCGATCTCTGCGGGATCCTCGAGTTAGCAATTTTGATTTACAGCTTGAATATCGGAATTGCAGTTTTGAGGAGTGATCGGGACTTCGTGATTTAGGAAGCGTTGAAAAATAAGTCTATATAGAAGATATTGAGAGGTATCAGTGCAAGTTCATCGTTCCAACGCTTCATCATCCTCCATCGTGGATCTCTCGTTCTCGCTTAATGAGAGTACGAGAAGAGCGGAGTGGAGTAAGTGACGTGAGAAATGTAGGAGATCGGACCAGCAATTTTGGCATACTGAGCAGGAGCGGCGTATCCGACCGGAACACCAGCGAGCGGGCGACCTGCATAAGCGGCCGGTGCAGCGTATGCAGCATGGGCAGCGTATGCGGCGGGTGCAGCGTATGTAGCGGGTGCAGCGTAGGCGGCGGGTGCAGCGTATGCAGCCGGTGCAGCATAAGCGATCGGCGTGGCGATTTTGGCGATTGGTGCAGCGAGGGGTGCGGGCGCGGCGTGTATTTTGGCGATTGCTGGCGCAGCGTAAGTTGCGATCGGAGCGGCCGCTACGGCTTTCACGGCAACTTGGGCAGGCTCTTTGCGGACGACGGCGTTGAAGCCGTTCGCTGGGTCAGCCGTATAATCAACAGTTCGTCGAGTTCCGTCCGACTCGAGGAGAGAATAACTTCCGTGAACGACATCACCGTCGCGACTCTCCTGTTGGCTCTTGAAGTCACCGGTCAGCGAATCCTGTACATCATAAGCGTAGCTGTACTGAGGGTGAGGATCGTAGTCAGCGTCGACGGCCTTTGCGACGACCGCTTTCGCGATCGGAGCCGCGTACGCGAGGGGAGCCGCCGCGTAAGCCGCTGGAGCTGCATAAGCCGCTGGAGCTGCGTATGCCGCTGGAGCTGCGGGGATCAAACCGGCATTCGCTACCGTTGCCAAAAGGCCCACGAGGAAAAACTGAAAAAACAAATTTCAAATAAATATTTGATTTGCGTTATAAATTTTTCATTTTGAAAATTTTAAACTATAATGAAATAACAATGAATTTCACGCGATTGGCCTCATATATAGATACTACAATTCAATTTGTAGAGAAAATTTTCTTGAAATTGTTATTTTTTCTCGCTCTCGGTTAATATTTTTAGTTTCGCAACAAAACATTTTTGGGAATTGTGATAAATTTTTTGAAAAATGAATTTCTAATTTCTAATATAGATGATGAAAACTAAATTGAATCGAGCACGATTTGTTTCTTTGTACCTTGTATACCATGGTTGATTGAGGTAGTTGCGTGTACGACGATGTGCCTGATACTGAGTGGACACGGGGTTGAACGAGTATTTATACACGAAGCTCGGATGCACCGAGAGTGAATGTGCATATGGAAGATCGTTCTCGTGCAATAATGCATCGATTCGGGGAGAAGTCGCACAGAAATGCGTTCGGGAATGACGCAATGACCGCAGAATCGAGCTTCGGATGCATCGTGTATATAGGGAAAAGGCTATTCTCCGATATTCCCGATAAAAAATCTTTCTCCGAGGGCACAGGGACTTTTTTCCAGTTTTTCTCCCTTCTCTCTTTCTCTCTCTCCCTCACCCGAGCCTGTTTCAATCATCTCGCGAAATGCAGCGCGACAAAAGCGACGAGGACGGACGATCCCTCTTTTACTTTCACCCGTGTTTTAAATCGAACGGGGCTCGTTATCCCTCTTTTTTTCCCACATATTCTCTTTGATGCACTCGTATCTTTGCCTCGCTCCCCCTTCGATTCTCTTTTGAGAATCTTGTTTGTACTTGCCGGACCGCAAAAACCGCGCCCAATGTCATGTTACCGAAATGCAATCACAGCGGAGGCGTTTGTATTTCATCATATTCTCTCTGCATAATCGTGAAAATTATCGTGCAAAGATTTAAAAATTACCAAAATGATTGTACGTGCTTAAAAATTTATAATATCTTTCTAAAACTCATTCAGGCAAATTACTGCATCTCGATATCTTCGAACACATCGTTTGATTATTCTCCTATCGTATATGCATGATCGATTTTCACCGAGGAACGAATGTCGCTCTATAAACGTTTCTGATGGTTCGTAGGAATAAGCAACACTCTCAGTCTCGTTAGAAATCAGAATTCGTCGCACGTGGATCGGAAGATTATGTTATTATCGGAAATTGACTGTCCTTTCCCATATTCCAGGTGCGAATGATCAAGATTCCATCGCGAATGAGACGATGGGTGTTTCCCTCGTAGAAATTCGCGACTGATCGCAACGATCGAGCGATTAGAGAGAACTTCGTGTAACATCAGTGATTGACGCTTCATCACGGATTCGACGTATATACGTTGTGAATAATTCACGGAGAGAGTTGGCACGATCCCATCTAAAATTTGAGTCTACAATGCTTACGATTTCGTTTATGTGAAAAATATTCTCCGAATTATTATAAAAGCGATGAGGCCACGAGGCGAGACGAAAATTCAAATGATCGCAAAGTTCGAACGTTCAAGTTGGTCGTGTGATAAATAATTGGCACTCATCGCTACAATAATTGATTATTTTCAGATTTTTCGATTCAGCGCAACGATTTTCTCTGTATTTTGATGCACTTGCGCGTGTCATAAAATCATGACTTTATCGTCGCCTTCCTTGCAATTAAGGCTGCGGAAACTTTCGGTTTCACGATCGACCAAGGGCGCCGCGAGAATAAATCCTTTTCGATTCTTTTTTTATCTCCCGTATCTGACTTCCAGTGAAGAAACGTTTATAACGATGTGCGAAATATGCCTTTATTTCGTACGATACGAATTCACGATTCTTCTCATTTATTCGAGACCTTACGCTAGGGGCTAAAATAATGTATCCTCGTTCTTGTCGACAGCCGCGCATTAAGACGTCAGTTGTATTCAGTTACCTTCCCGCGAGGTATACCCGAAATAATCGTGAGGAGCGGCAAAGAGTATGTAATTGAAGTATTCCCGCCGTTTCGGAACAAAATTACGTTTGCAATTTTTCTTCTCTCAAACGCCGAGAATTTTTAATTTACAAATTTTTCAGGAGTCGTATAATTTTCCAATATTTATCGGAGATCTTAATGTATCGAGTGATTCTCGAATTTTTCATCCGAATAATAAGAAATTGAGGATGTAAAGTGAATGGTATATATGGACAATAATTTATTCAAATTTACAGGGTAATCCGGACGATTGTGGCTTTATTGAGATTTTTATCGTTCACCATTTTTTGAAAATTTTACAGAAACATGAGTGCGATTGTGGGCTTTTTGACGATTTTATAAACTCTATGGTTTTTTTTAGTTAACATTTTGACCGGATTTTCATTATTTGATTAATTATCGATTGAGAGATGTCTCGCTGATTAGAATCCGCAGGGTTTCTCTCGATCATCGACTGCGATCGATTACATTTTTTTTTATCTGTGCACCTTTCCCCCTACGGTCAAGGACGCTGGGCCAAGAACGGGTCGTCGTATGCAAAGGAGGCAAAAGTCGATATGAGGAAAAAAAGGAGAAAGAAAAATGAAATGGAAAGGGTTAACGAAAGTGGGACGCCCGTCGGTTGCCACTTGCCCAAAATAGTGTTCATTATTGCGTGTACTTTCATTCGCGAGATAAACACAGTTAAAAAAACAGGTAAAAAAATGCTCCTTCACTCCTGTGTCTTTTTCGGTTCACTCGGGTGTTTAAATCGATTCTCAATTATCGAATTATCGATCTCCGAGAAAATATTTGGAAGGAAAAAAAACGAGACTTTTACGAATTCTGCGACGAATCGATTAGTCGTTTCACGCTCGGAATTCAAAGTTTATAAGATTCTTGCATGCGAAAAAAGAAATGTCGAAGGAAAGTGCACCTCGCCGAGTAATTTGAAATATTGGATGATTTCAATTCGACTCACTCGGACGATCGATTCCCCGTAATAAATCACTTCTTCGATCCAGAGCTCTTCCGATGCGAGAAAATCGCCGATTACGCCGAGAATAATGATCGGCAGCGTTCATCGTTTTGCCAGGGAAAAATTTGTACGTAAGCCCGCACGAGGAATTACGCGAGTTACGAGACGAGGTTCTGAGACGTTCTTGCTTCACGTAATTTATGTTGTTCCCGAATCCGCCGGAGGATTCGAAACAAGGAAAGAAGCAGAGGGAATTCACCTGGACCACAATTACGCGAGCTCGTAAAGCTTACGATCCTCTTCTCCCTTTTTGCTCTCACACCAAAAACCTTCGCTTAAACGATCGATATATCGCGGTATGATATTTTATAAAAGGACGATAAACCTAAATAAGTAACGATCGCGTCGGGGTGTGGTCTTCGTTCCATTGAAACGAGTAAATAAATTTCGTGCTCGGTATCGAACTTTTCGTGCCTGCTCCATCTGTTAGTATTACAAAACGACTATAGGTTTTTTGTCATTTTTTCACCCTATTTCAATTACTTATTCCTCTTTTCGAACTAATTTCAACATTTTTCATGATTCGTTATGATGAATTTTTTTTGGGGACATTTTTTGTAGATAAGAAAATATTTTTATATACCGCAAGCACGTTTTCCTCACTTTTTCGAGCGTCTTTTGGGGACGACAATGTCGTCCCCAAAAGTCGCTCGAATAAGCGAGGAAAATGCGCTCTTGGTATATAAACTATTGTGTGGACCTTGGAGACGAGGGCTCATAAACTCCTTCCACGATGTTTACAACACTCGTCTTCGCCTCGTATTGTAAACATCGCGGGCGGAGTTATAATTCGCCCATGCTCGTCTCCGCGGTTTACAATGTACTATTGTTAAACCAACAGTGATTTCGATATTTATTGACTTTTTGATAATCCTTGAAAACATCTTATTCGCGACCATCAACTGCCGATCAGATTTTGGTTTGGAAGTCGATTGTTTTTAGATAAATAAAAATATCGTCCCAGGAAACAAATTTAATTTTTTTTTTTAATTCTTTCCTTTTCTTGTTTCAATTATTTGTTCCTTTGATAATATTCGTTAACGTTAACCGCATTTTCGCTACTGACCTACACAAGCTGGATAAACATTATTTTCATTGACAAGGACACAAAATAAAGTTTGAGCTGATAGCATTTCCGAAATGGATAAAAAATTTGCGTAATTTCAAAAACATTTATAATTATAATTTAATAATTCGATTGATCAGTACTTGAGTTGGGAGAAAATTGTTAATCTCAATAAAACCTGGAAGCATTTCATAATTATTAACTTGAATCAGTGTGATGTGTATTTGGCTTGGAAGAGGGTTTCTGTGGAGAATAAAATAGCAACTGCGATATATTTTCGTATGGAAAGTTTATTTATTTGCTTTCAAATGAGTTAGCGAGTCGTAGCTTGTTTAATAAATAGTACGGACGTTGATGCAGGGTTCAGTCTTGGCCATTTTAGTGGTAGTAAGCGGCAGGCGCGGCATAGGCCGCGGGTGCAGCGGCGTACGCGGCGGGCGCGGCATAGGTGGCGTGCGCGGCGTATGCAGCCGGTGCAGCATAGGTAGCGTGCGCGGCGTATGCAGCCGGTGCAGCGTAGGTAGCGTGTGCGGCGTATGCAGCCGGTGCGGCGTATGTAGCATAAGCGGCCGGAGCGGCAAATTTGGCGATCGCGGGCGCTACGTAAGCGGGTGTGGCGATTTTAGCGACGGCTGGAGCGGCGTAGGCGACTGGGGCGGCGATTTTGGCGACAGCGGGTGCGGCGTATGTCGCGTGAGCGTAAGCCGGAGCCGCGGCGTATGCGAGCGGAGCAGCCGGCACGGCAGGAACGGCTTTAACGGCGAGAGGAGCAGCGGCGACAGCTTTTACGGCAACCTGGGCAGGCTCTTTGCGGACTACGGCGTTGAAACCGTTGACGGGGTCAGCGGTGTAGTCGACGGTTCTGCGAGTGCCGTCCGACTCGAGGAGCGAGTAACTTCCGTGGACGACGTCACCGTCGCGACTCTCCTGCTGGCTCTTGAAGTCACCGGTCAACGAATCCTGTACATCGTAAGCGTAGTTATACTGGGGATGGGGATCGTAGTCCGCGTCGATAGTCTTGGCAACGACCGCTTTCGCGATCGGAGCAGCGTACGCCAGAGGAGCCGCTGCCAGGGGAGACTGGATGAATCCAGCGTTCGCTGCAGCCACGAGGGCGAGGAAAGTTACGAACTGAAAAAAACACACACACACAGAATTTATAACAATTATATAATTCACTCTATATTTTACCAATGAAGCAATAAAAAAATCGACCCATCCCAAATTTTCGAAAAGGCCTTTTTGTCATTTACTTTTATTTCGTTCTTTCTTTATTTTCTTATCTTCTTTTGCTCTGTACCGCGAACAAAACTCGAAAGACCAAATGTTTTTACTAATGCTGTTTTTATTCAACCGCGATAAAAGTAAACGAAAAATTGTAATAAGATAGAAGAAAGGGCAAGATCGAGAAGTTTGGAGGATTCGAAACGAACCTTGAATGCCATGACTGGAGTGGATTCGTTTGGATCGAGTTGTGGCTCAGTGATGTGTTTCGTTGATCAAGCGCGTAGCTTATATACCCCGAGCGTACGGGGCGAAGAGTCCCCTTCCCTCGTACCCGCTGTCTTCGCCGAGACAATTTCAGCGAGAGAGACACGGTACACACTTTCGAAGTTCATCGACGGAAATTGGTTCTTGAACTTGGACGGATGTGCGGCCGTCTCCTTTCTTCAAACGGATCGAGAGAACCGCGGTTCATTCTTTCCTCTTCCCACCTTAGTTTTCGTCTCTCCGTCTCACCGGGAATAAAGGCAGAAGAAGGACGCGTACATTTTTGTCCAAGTTTTCCAGGGTCGAGAACGCGAAGCGCTTATCCCACTGGCTTCCATTAGCCAAGGAATTTAGTGCCCCGCGAACCTCGTGAAAAAACACGCCAAAAAGAAAAATTTTTCCATAGTTTTTTTATTTCATGATTTTTATTTTTTTCAAAAAACAATCAACCATCTTTCTTTTTCCATCGTAATCTTGTCCGATTATAATCCTGCTCAGGTTGGGACAAATCCACGTCACTTTGATTCTCGAGCCTGAAGTCGCCTTATCGCAGCGTTGAGAAAAAAAAACGTAGAAAAAAAAGTGGAGCACACTTTCGTGAGTCGCGAATTTGGAGAGAGGCTTGGAGTCCTTATCTCCTGTCAGTGAGCTCTCTGGACCACACAATTTGCCTTCGACATAATTCAGTTTGTGTATTCCGAAACGGCCCCCGCACCCGTTCCTCGCTCGAAATTCAACTTTCGACTCCCGACTTCGTTTTTTTTTTTCTCGTTCTTCTCACTCGCCGTTTTTTTCTTCATTTTTTTCCTCGGTCTAGATCGTCCCACACTCCTCGCTGGGCAGAGACCTAAAAATGGAAATGCAGAATATTACAATCGTCCTTCTTGAATGAAAATTCAGCTAATTGGATCGTGCAGCAGGTTTTTTTTTATAATCCAAAATGCGAGTTGCTCATATTTTTCGCAACACGGCAATAGCATTCTCATTAATTCCGCTCGTGCGATACGTGAAAGCTTTTCTTCATCGCGAAAACGTGCGACAATTAAAGCAGGCGGGGGACCAGGTGGTGGTTGCCCGAGGGTAGCCTTGCTGCTCGCTGAATTCTCGATGACCCTGGCGAGTGCGCGCGAGATTGAACCGAATCCGGATCCGGTTGCCTCGACCCCGCAGCTCCCCGAGCATCGTAAACTTCTATCGTACTTACAACCAAAAAAAAACCATTCATCGTGCGTTGAAAAAAAAGTGAAAAGAGATTCTAGAAATTCAAATCGAAAGACAACTTCCTCATTCATCTAAAGAAACTCGAGGCGGACTTTTCATCCTGTGACTTGTATTCAGGATGATTGGATATTTGTCACGAATGACGTGAATTCTCCGTTAAAAGTCTGATTGAACAAAAAACGTCAATGTGGAAATTTCAATCAAAGTGCAATTTGTTCGTTTGAACATAGAAATTCTCATCGCTCTTAACTTTTGTTTGGATTAAATTTCTAGATGCTGTAAATAGAGTTGAACGAGTTTCCAAAAAATGAAATTGCGTTTATTTAACGAAATTCAAGGGTACCTTTTAATCATCCTCGGTTTTATATAACTGACATTCAGATTGACAAAACATTCACCATTACAAGAATCGATAATTTCTCTGGAGCCTCTAACACAAAAAATTTCATGCATTCTGTAGAGAGATGATAATTAGTCAAGAATCGAATGAAAATAGAATTTCCTGGTTCGTCGAAAGAATCTTTGACGTGAACCTGCTTCTCATCATCGGTCTTAACTCACATTCAACCTGATTGAATATTTATCAGGAGAAATGTTCGTTCGGTCACGGTTTGGCTGGACAGTGACGAAGAAACGATCGAATCGAGTCGTTATTCTCCTTTTTTCTCTCGCTTTCTTTCTTTTTCGTCGAAAAAGCAGCTTAACCGATCTATGGCGTTATACAAGAATACGTGTTCATGTTAAATAGTATGATACACTATCGGAATCCAGAATCGAGCGAACGAATCTTTTGGTGCTTGGATTTCGTGAAAAACGAATCCATTTGTTGTTTTCACCATTCCAAGTCGGGAGGGTCGTTTTTGTCTTACCAGAGGCTACCGGCGAATTGTCGAAAAGTAATTCGGTAACTCCTGGCAAGGACGTGGCCTAGAGTCGTGAAAGATTGGTCCGCTGGATCCCTGGAGTACGGAGAAAAAACATGACAACGAGAGAGAAAGGAAGAGAGAAAGATAAAAATGGGGAGGGCTCCGCCCGTGAGGACCGACGTACCGTTTCCATGGGTGTGGTCCCCACTTATTCTTTGCCCAATTTCTCGAACGAACCCTCCGCCCGCGTGCAAAATTCTTAGCCTGGCTTGACCACACACCGGCCCGGTGAAACGGGCGATGCTCGATTGTGTCCAGGTTACGTCAGTATCGTTCTCTTCTCTCCTTACTCCTTTTCTCTCGGACTCGTTACCGGGGGGTAGGCCCCAAAGATATATCAGAGAGGACTCTCCTATATAAGCTGAAATTTTGAGAACGAAAGGCATCACATTCGCTCTAGACTCACCGAGATCAAGCGTCACAACCGTTAAAATGGTTTTCAAGGTAAAAGCGCTTCCTGTCGCTAATTCTTCACCAAAAATTCTTATAATATTTCATTTAAAAAACAGAAAGTTTAAATCTATTTCAACCTGACTCCTTCTTGTATCATACAACATGATTAACTTATAACTTATCGACACATAACAAAACTATTGTCCGTGAAAATTATCAGATTAAATTGGAGAAAAACTGGAGAAATATAATTCAAGTGTCTAATAAAAATAATCAAACAATGGAATAAATTTAAAAAAAAAACACAATGTTTTGCAGTTCGTGTGTCTGTTGGGTCTGGTGGCAGTCGCGAAGGCTGGTTCAATTCATCCAGTGCCTGTGGCATACGCAGCCCCGGTCGCGAAGACGATTGACGCCGATTACGACGCTCATCCCCAGTACAATTACGGATACGACGTGCAGGACAGTCTGACGGGTGACTTCAAGAGCCAACACGAGAGCCGCGATGGGGACGTTGTCCAGGGTAGTTACAGCCTGATCGAGGCTGATGGATCCCGTCGCATTGTCGACTACACCGCCGATCCCGTGAACGGATTCAACGCCGTCGTCCACAAAGAACCCGCGCAGGTCGCCGTCAAGGCCGTTCCCGCTGCACCACTCGCCGTCAAGGCCATTCCCGCTGCACCACTCGCCGTCAAGGCCGTTCACGCCGCTCCTCTCGCTTACGCCGCCGCCGCGCACCCTGCTCCCGTTGCTTTCGCTGCCCATCCAGCTCCCCTCGCCTATGCCGCTCATCCCGCACCTTTCGCCTACGCTCAACCCTCCTACTATCACCATTAGAATACTCTAAACATTTATTTTTTTACATTTAATCAATAAAATCACTTTGTAGCAAAAATATTTTTTACTTCATTTCTTCACGATTCAACGTCGTATCCTCATGCAACCGCTCCGGGGACCGTGTTCTTCCATCATCACCGTTAGAAAATAAAAATTATCAAATATTTGTAAATAAATCCGTTACTTTTAAAGTACAGCAATATAAGTATATTTTATTGCTCACAAAGTGTTTGGCACTTTTTGAAATGTCAAAAGTGCCCGTCATGTGCGTTTCAATAATTGTAAAACTATTTTTCATTTTATGAGTTCATTTACTTGCTCTTGTAATGAATAAAAAAGACGTCGGGAAAAACGAAATTTTCTGAAAATTCTCTTTTGTCATTGCAATAACATCTGCGAATATAAATTGCGGTACCTGATGGTGGCGTGTACGAAAAAATTAGCATTGCCCCGTTTTCGCAGGAGCGAGCGTTACAGTTTTTATCGCTGAGAACTGAAATATATGCAGTGGCGAAATACTTTCTCTGGGACTGGACGTGCAGAATCGCTGTATGTACGGTTACTAAATAAAATGACCACGCCTCACGTAATACGGGATGTATAGCGTTCAGCATTGATGAAAAAAAAGCGCTCTTTCTCACTATTTTTTTCTTTCTTACTGGACAGACATCCGCGATACTCCCAGACCTTGATCCACTTTTGGACCATCGCCGATTTTAAAACTTGCAGAAAGACCTTTCGAATTTTTTTTCCGTTTGCTCGGTGTCTGAAAAAATTTCTTCGTGACCGATTCCAAGTGTAATAGGAATCTTTATTATCAGCAGTGTGTAAGCATCTTTCAAACTTTGATTGGTCGAAAAATAGCCAATCGCGGAGCCAAGTCACGCGGAGTAAGAAGTAACGGATTTTATACAAAAATGCAAGTGTTTCTTTATTTATCGCGCGAACTGGTAGAGTAACAAGCAAATCGTCAACTGCTTTTTTTGGTGACGATAAATGAAGTATCACTGTGAACATTTTTAATGTGCCGCGTTTACTTGCACACAAAAGTATTAATCAGTTACGTACAACTTGAACTGTCGCGAAAGCAGTCTTTTGATTCTAACCTGAAAGGCAATAAAATACACGACCTACGGCTGTCGAACGAGATTTTGTAAAAATTTTCATGTGTAAATAAATAAAGTTAATGATCGATATTTAAAAACAATGGCGAGCCAAGATAATTTTGAGAATCTTAAAATATACTTCGTCATACCTGCAAAATACAAAACAGAGGATGAATGCAGCGAAGAAATGTGGGAAGTTTACAATGTGAGAATTATAGATTTAATAAATGTTCTTAACAATATAACAGCTTGAACAAATATTTAATAATTATTTCTATTTTTCAACGAACCAGATGTGCCTGCAGAACGAATTTCAGATAGAATGGATAGAAGAATTACAGTGTGATAAATTAGATACGCAAAAGACGGACGTTTTTGTTATGGAAGACTTCCAGGGAGCTATATTTGATAAATTGACTACATCAAAATGCTTGTAATTTTGCACATAAAATTAAAGAACGCAGAAAGGGGAGCCATTTTTATTAAACAATCATTTTTGTGTATTTTTGTATCAGTAGGATTATTGGACCGCGTTGTTTGTTGAATTGTTTTTTGTCCGGTGAACCAATCCCTGCTGGAAACAGTCCAGTTTTTACCACTTCTATGCGAGGAACAATTGTTACAACATCAGGATTAGATGCCGAAGCTAAGGTATACATTTAAAAACTTTAAACTATTAACATATATCGTGTTTGAATACTTATGTAATTAATTCAATTGAAGAAAGTACCTATAATTAGAGAAATTTTTCGTTTCTAGAAACATATCAAAAAGAAAGTAGAGTACATGGGTGGAACATTCACAAAGCAACTGCATTCTTCGGTTACGCATTTAATAAGCGATTCAGTAATGTCTGTAAAATATGAGGTAAAATACTTTGTTGTGCAACATGAACCAACGCTGAAACCATGTTCACAATTTTTGAACGTTTTTTTATGTTATAGAAAGCTGTAGAACAAGGAATTCCTGTTTTGACCGATCATTGGATCAACGCGATTTGGGAAGCAAATTTAACTGAATTCGTCAAAGTAGATGATCCAAGATTTAATCAATATAAATGTCCTGTCTTCATGAATCTTATCGTGACATCAACAAATTTATCTAAACAGGAAAAAGAGACTGCGAAAAAGCTGATAAACGAAAACGGCGGGGTAAAGTGAAAATAAATTTTTATCATTTCACATTGTTTGTACTTAGAAGTATCTAGATTTTCTGTATTTAACAATATACAGAAATTTTATCCCTTTTTTATCTTCACTTTAATGATAATTAATTATAATTATAATGAAATAATTTTCATTGATTTTCAGACGTTCATGGGAGCTCTGGATGGTTCAGTTGTTAAAGTTGTCCTTGCGCCACCAAATTGTCGACTGACTGACAAGTTGAAATACGCGAAGAAAAACAATATTGCATGTTTGGATCTTGAATGGGTCTCAAAAAGTGTGAATGCCGGATACGCGTTGCCTTTCGAGGAGTACCTTGTTTTATCGACGAAAGACTGTTCTACACCAGAAAAATCACAATGTTCGTTTTTTTTGCTGTTATAAAAGCATACACCAAATATTCATAAACCCGTCGTTTCGCGTACTAAATAATTTTTCTTTCACAGTTCCTCTGTTGAATTGTTCGACTATCAGTGCAATTTCTGAACCGACACCTGCTAACAACATTATTGAGGAAACACTGGCGATGACTATGAATTCAACTGGGATTCCGAATGCTAGTTTATCAGATCGTCAATCACTGCCATCGTATGTTTCAAAACTCGATAAACTCGATATTAGAGAGGCGAAATTGGCTGGTCCTTTTCTCGACGGGTGCAATGTAATATTCAATCTTATTTAAATTTTCTACCTGACTTTCATGAATTCTCATTGAGATTTTTTATTTATTTTCGCAGATATATCTGACTGGCTTTCCCCCAAATCATCGTGATAAAATTAATAGAATATTGAACGCCGGTGGCGCTACACGATTGAATGATATATCTGATACTGTGACACATGCCATTGTTGGTGATCCTAATAAAGCGTCTAACGAACTGAAGATTATGCAGGCCCGAGGCATCAAGTAAATATTAAATTGAGTACGGGTTTAGAGAGAAACCTTTTCATTTCTAAAATGTACCCGATTTTTATTGCAGTCCACACATCGTCAATCTTGACTGGCTCGAAGAAAGCCTCAGATTGCAGCGTCCAGCTCTAGAAGAACATTTTATTGATAAGAAAAAACGGAGCACAAATCATCAAACGGCCGAACCACCTTCGCCCTTGAGTAAAAAGGTATGATTCGGAAGTATTATATCATTTCAACTTATGTTAATTTGCGATGATATTTATTAACAGAATTTACAAATGCTGCAAAGACCGAAGAGGCCACCTGTACCGCAATTTAATATCGATGCAGAACCGACAGATTGTCAAGACGAAGGTGAAGAAGAAGCAAGTCTCGTCCAGCAATATCTTAGAAAAACTACCGACGAAGATAAAGGTAAATAATCATCAGGTCTAATAAATTTTTACATCAAAAACGAATTTAAAAGTAAAATTCATATTATTAGGCATTTATATTAATAAGAATTCTTTCAATTAACCGCTCCACAAAATTCATTTAAAGAGGTTTTACCACGAGACGATACCACACTGAAAGGAGAGACAAGAAATTCCAGTACTTCGAATTCAACTTCATCTAAAGCCAAGGGCGAGGTGACTACAACCGATGTAGGAAACGATAGTGCCGTACCTTACAGTCAATCCACGATCGGTGATAAGATTTTCGATGGTGTGTATCAAAATTTTTTGAATTCTTGGCGCAAACATGCACAAATTTGTAATTTTCATTCAGGTCTCACTTTTCTGGTAAATGGTTTCGACGAGGATGAATTTTTGATTACAAAGCAGAACATCAATGCTCTCGGTGGTCGTCTGGTACTGAATTCTTTCTCCGGAGTTCCAGACTACGGTGTTGTTCCCTTGCTCGGGACCGTCCTGAAACACACGGTTGACGAAATTGTTACTAATCTTTTTATCGTAAGTATTATAAGTAATATATTTGTGGTAAAAGAGCGTTAAATTAATAAAAATGAAATGGAAGAAGAGAATTTATGTGAGAAATCTTGTGACAGGAAGACTGCATAGACCAGGAAAAAGTGGTTGAAATAACATATTGTCACCGACCTCTCTCACTGCCTACCAATGCAAAACCGTTGAAAGGTCTCGTAATTTCTACTAGCACTTACGCAGGAATCGAGCGAATTTATCTCACACAAGTGGTCACTGCCCTTGGAGCTATGTAAAAATCAATGGTTACTTTGATTGAGATAGTTCTCGAGTATGAACGTGCGGCATATCGAAAAGAAACTGAAAAAATCTACACCACTAAATATATATTGCATTTTATGTGTTCACGTTTTTTGAATAAAACAAATACGACCCGAGGTCCTCAAATCCAATCATAAAAATGTTCTGCCTTCTGCCCACTGGGTTTTGACTCGAGAACTGTCTTAAAACTATAAAAATTTTCAAAATAAGAAATTGAATAATTGTTTTTTTAGATATCAAGATACATTTGCCAGAACTACTAATGAGGAGCGAAATCTACTTGGCAGCACGCACTTGCTTTGTCCACTGCCCAAAGGCAGTAAGTACAAAGCAGCCGTAAAATGGAAATTGCCAGCCGTTACAGCTGACTGGTTGAGAGCGTGCGTTAATGAGATTCGATGGGTTGATGAAACAAGTTATCTCGTCGGCGAAACGATGGGTACGTATTTTTAATAATATAAACATTAATCAAATTGAAGTAAACCATTTTTGGTACCTACGATTTATGCATTCTTTCTAAATAGCTCCAGAACGACCAGCAGAAGTTTCTCAAAATACATCCAGAATGAGTCCACCAGCAGCGAGGACGATATTGACTCCCAGGAAACGACTGTCTAAAGGCCCAGGAACTCCAGGGTTTGACACTCCTCTCGTTAACAAAAGATTGAGTCTCGCTATGGGGAATACAACGCAGTCACCATGTCAAGTGACTACTCCTGTAACTCCTTATGGTCGAATTTTTAAGGACAATCCTTCGCCACAGACGAGAAAAGAATGGCTTCAATGGATTGAGAGTTTTCCTGACATGAAAGTTGAGGAACCGCCACCCAAAAGACGACATCCTAGTACAGTAAGCATCGATAAAAAAATCCTGCATAAGTTTTCAAAAATATTTCATCATTCGGTTTAATTACAGCCAATCGAAGATATTATTGACGAGTTTTGGAAAAAAGTGCAAGAGCCCATTCCTTCACCGCTGGTAAAAAAATCTACCATTCCTCAAAAAAAGCACGTAGACTGTTTTTATGTGAATATTTTATTCGCCAACAGACTTCCAATGACGGTAAAACAGTTACTGAAGCCGACACATCGAAGACGACACGTAAAACGTCACACGAAGATTCAAGGCTCGGAGATAGCAAAGAGGAAAACGTACCAGAAGATGAACAAGCAATAAGGAGAAGATTATCATTTTCCGATGACAGTGCATCTTCGAAACAAGCAATCGATTTACAAATTGAGCAACTCGAACAGGTTTTACAGGCCACGAGAAGTACAGCCGAGAGCCGATATTCTTTGTCAGGGAATGCGAAAGTTTACAACGATCGAACTCCGATGGAACGGATTGACAAAAGTAAGTATGAATAATGCTGCTTGCTGACTATGTTCATAATAACCGAAATGCTTTTTTTTTTCAAATGAAATTTCCAGGCATGTTGAAAGATTCACAAGCCGATACCGTTGGATGGGAGGATCCCGTGAATGAGAGACGAATGTCGTACAAACCAGTAAAATTGCATTAGAATTTGAAAACTATTTTATTTTTTCGATACAATAAAAAATATTTTAAGAATTCATCAAAATATTTACAGAGTGAAAATGTCGAGGAAACAATCGCGAAGCAGAGAAAATGGAAATTTATGTTAACGGGAGTCAAAGATCGAACAAAATACGAGACGATGATAAAAAAGCTCAATGGAGAGGTGTCCACTGAGGCAAACTACGATTCAACAGCCACTCATTTTTTGTGCACAAAACCATCAAGAAATGAGAAAATGCTCAGCAGTATCGCTGCTGGCAAATGGGTTTTGCATTGTTCGTATTTAGACGAATGCTACGAAGCAGGAAGATTCATGGACGTGAGTTGAAAAGAAAATGCTGGATTCAAAAAAATATGTAATTAAAATGAAATTGACATAATCACAATATTTTTTAGGAAGAGAAGTACGAGTGGGGTAATCCGCTCAGTAGAAATGTCATTCCAGAGCAAACTGGTGAAACGGAAAAAGCTGTTGCTGCAGCTGCTTATCGTTGGCGATTAAAACTTCAACGAGAACCCGGCGGTGCATTCCAAGAAATCGTGGCGATGTTGCTTGTCCCAAAAGAAAGATACGATCAGTTCGCAAGACTTATAAAAGCTGGAAACGGCACAGTCGTGCAAGCTAAGTGAGTATTATTAATAAAAAAGTGCTCTCCTTTTTTCTCAAATAAAAAAATTTTTTTTTTTTCAGACCACCGTATGATTCCAGCCCCGGTGGCCGGAAAATTACTCACTGTTTTATTCAACTGAAGCAACTCAACCAACCCGTCGAATGGGCGATGCTTGCTAGTAAAGGAATACTCTGCTTTCAACCACAGTACCTGAGCGATTACCTGACAGCAACGGAACCTTTAAATCCTCGAGAATCCGTGATTCCTGAGTTTAAAAAGTATCTCGCTCTTTTACCGAAGTAAAAAGAGTGCAAGAAACATTAGGCACTCGAGTGAGTTTGGAAAAAAATTTGACACATTCAGTGTTTGTATGTACATAATACGAAAGAAATTTATTAGCTCTAAAGAGAGGATAAGTACGTGAAAGGACGAGAACAGGAGAATCATGTGCTACTGTACAAACTTTGGAAAATTAGAAGCTTCATCGAAAATTGCGTGCCGATATCGACAAAGCAAGATCTTCGTGGGTCATTCCTGCGTTATTATAAGTAATGATAAAATATGCATACATACAACCATTTTTTAATGACAATTATATCTTTTTTTGGGTGATTCGTCCCTCGTAGTTCCAACAATTGTAATGCGCATCGAACTCTGTGCAAAGTAGGCAAATAAGTAAGAAAATAATTGCAAATTATCTTCGAACGTTGTCATCGTCGTCGTCACTTGCATATTCATTGATTTATCGAAGAAGAAGATCAACGCTTCTAATTTCTTTTAGAATCCGACGTTTAGTATTTCACGAGAATGAAATTTTTTTTACATCCAAGAGGATCCCTTTAGCTGGCGAGGTAAATGCTGACCGCTTGCTTACTTCGTTCATCAACTCGCACTTTGGATTCAGAGATACCTCGTAATTGCGGAGGACCGTAATGAGACCCACGGCGGTTTGAAGCATGCCAACTCGAAGACCTTAAATCATGAGAAAATGATGCTATCGTCAAAAATCTCCGAGCTACGAGGGATATTTTTATTACCTCACATTTTTACTCACCTATGCAAATTCTGGGTCCTTCGCCGAAGGGCATGAAAGTGTATTGCTTTATGTCGTTTTTTCGTTCGTCGCTGAATCGATCGGGATCGTAGACTTCTGGGTCCGGGAAATATTTCGGGTCCATCTGTATTCCCGGAAGCGGCACGTAAACAACCGTACCTTTCTCCAGAACGACTTGACTGCCCGGAATTTTGTAGTCTCGCGAAGCGACACGATCGATCAACGGAGCGGGCGGATAGAGTCTCAGAGTT
>JAPYYX010001000.1:0-47217 GCA_030522605.1 Cremastinae sp. B BG-2022a
CCAAATTGAAATTTAGGAATTTTTTCCGAGACAATTTTTTCAATTCTTCTTTTAAGCGATCTCTCGTATATCTTGCCTATTGAGGGTAGTAAGGTTATAGGTCTACAATTTTCAACCAGTTGATGGTCTTGGTGGGGTTTAGGTAGATATCGTGATGATTACTCCATTTTTCCATTTTGTTGGAAATTGGCGATTGTCGAGGCAGAAGTTTAGAATTTTTACTGTATGGTTGATTATTTGAGGTGAAAATTTTTTTATAATTGATATCGGAATATTGTCATTTCCTGGAGATGTATTTTTGCACTTTTTAATAATGTGTTTTACCTCCGTTGTAGTTATTGGATATAACCTATGTGCGTCCGTTCTTATTTTGCTGAAGTATTCATGGTACCATTTCGAGATTGTTTTGTACGATGTTTTATTGAAGTTATTGTCTTCATTGAAGCTGAATATCTTCTTATAGTATTTTGCGAATGCATTTGCTTTATCTTGTGCTCGTGTTAGGTTAATTCCATTGTGCGTAATCTTTGATGGGGAAATTACCGTGTTATATTTCGACATTTTTTTAATTGTTTTCCGATATTCTTCGCAATCGCAAATTTTTACTAAATTCTTAAAATTTTAATTTCGATAAAACCTTCTAAAGAAGAAAGCAATATATACGAGAGGAAAAGTTAATTATAAATTTTTTGATCTATAAGTGAAAATTGTAACAAAATTTTCTGTAATATTGAACGAAATATTTTTATAGACGGCATACATAAAAAATAGAGTAAAGTAATCATGTAAACATTCGAACGTGGAATGAAATAAATGAACAAAGGGAACATATGTTGATGGCAGCAAAAAGGGATTAATTAATGGCAAAAATGAAGGGTCTGATAATTGAATCTCAATAAAGATAACACATTTCCAATATCAATAATAAAATAAATTTCACAACGCTAATGGATGATGAATAATAATGAATAATGCTGACGAGATCGATGTTTTTGTATTTTATTGTCAAAAGCGAGAGAAAAAGAGAAAAAAATTAAAAGCACTCAGAAATCCATGTAATAATGGAGTCACGGAACTACCAATTTGCTTGTTTTTTAATTTAATTGATAAATAAATTCTCATACAAAACTCGACGTACGGCGTCACTCTGTTGTACTTCCAAATGAATTAAATATCATAATTTTTGCAATTCCAATAATTATTCATTTTCTATTGAAAATTGACTTTAAAAAAAATTGATAATATATTTTCATTGAAAGGAAGAAATATGTTAATCAAGCTCTAAATGCATATTTATTTATTAATTAATAAAAAGTATAAAAAATTTACATCTAGCGACCTTTGCGATTGCTCTTAAAATTTATTTGTACACCAGAGGAGAAAAATTCGAATTCTTTTCTCCTTACATTATATGTGAACAAAACTTGTATTTCAATCCATCATATTACTGGCATACAGCTAAGTAAATTTTTATTTTTTTGTACTATCAACAATCACGTAATATTCCAACGTACAGTACTAGACAACTGTGCAATAAAATGCATGATAAAAATTGGACCAGACGAAAAAAATGATTTTTTTCTAACAAAAATATTTTTTTACTATTTATTGTATTATTTTATTATTATCAATTCAATATATCAATCATTATACTTATGATTATATTATACAATCTTTATAATAAGATCTGATGCCGAACGTAGATAATAAAAAAATGTTATATTCAAACACATGATAAAAAAAAAATATTTGAAATTCAAAAAAAAAATGTTTACAAAAATAGCGAAGTGTACGTAAACCGTACTATATTTTTGAGTGAACGAGTGAATGTTAACGTCAATTCGGTTATAGTGAGAAAAGGACCCAGCCGGGCGTGTTCGCGATGGTCGAATTTCTGGCGAATTTACGACCTCACTACTGGCAAGCGCTCTCAATGTGTGCTCGGTGTATCCGCACCGGTGCGAGATGCAGTGGTTGTGCGAGCGAGAGAGCCATTCGCTTGCCGTATAAACATGCTTTTCATCGTATTTACATACATTCCAAGCTCGGAGGATAGAAAACGGAACGAGAGGATCGCCCGGAACCGTTAATACTCATCGCTGTTTACAAACAGACACCAGGACTTGTAAAATACATGGGTTTTATGATATCAGAGGGAAAAAGACAGTCAGAGAGAAAGAGAGAGTTTCGGAGCACTACATTCGCTACTACATTTCCACAGATAATGGAGAAAGCTTTTTGACTCTGCACAATGTCTATGCTATATTTTTAGATAAACAAAAATGGAAATATAATAAGGTTTAGAATAATAACAATATGTACATACGTATGTATATGTATACAATAAAAAAAAATGTAAAAAGTAGAAAATTAGAAAAAAAATATACAAACGATGATATGGGTTTTGGGTATAATAATTAGAAAGGTTTCATTACTTGTTTATTTAAGAAATGCTTACAGATCGTTGACGCTGATATAAAGCGTGTTAAAAAATCGATTAATGTGTGCCAAATGAATTTTTTATGAATGCAAAATGAAGTAAAATATATTGTGTCGTTTACATGTTTTATGATGAGTTTAAAATTATCTATTCTATAATTAATGTTGTTTTTCAATAGATTCAAAAAATCCCTGATGCATATATGTGTAATATTCTGAATGGAATTTTTTATTAGTCATGTCAGTATTGATTTATCAATTTAATACTCAACAAATGATTTTAATACCAAAATATTGTGACGTTTACATGTTTTATGATGAGCTCAAGATTATCAATTCTATAATTAATGTTCTTTTCCAATTGATTCAAAAGATCCGATTCATAAAAGTGATGCATGTGTAATATTTTGAATGGAATTGTTTATTGGTCATGTTGGTACTAATTTATCAATATAATCGTCAACAAATGATTTTAAAACAAAAAGTTGGAATTTATCATGAGTGTCTATTTAACATCTCAAAAGCACCTAATTTTCACCTCATGAGAACTTTCGAAAATGATTTTTCTAACATTTCAAAGTTGTAATTTTCTCGCCACTGCACCGCGATTCTGAGGGAGAATACGTCGCGTTTGATCGAAGAGTTGCAACGCAATTCTTTTTTTTAGACATAAGTAACGTTGTCATTCGTTAAATTTACAAAAAAAAAAGTTAACTCTGATGAGAACGATATATTCGAAACTATGATTGTGGTGTGATGATCATCTTATGTCTAAAATAATAAAAAAAGTCCAAAAATAAAAGCAAGATGATCTGAATACGAACCGCACGGTCGATGGCCCAATATAATAGATAACAGATAGTAATAAGCTGTAAATATTTGTACATATTACTAAATGTATAAACAAAAAGCAATTTCTCTCTCTAAAATCAAGAAGATGGACTTCAAAGATTTTCCCTATATTAAAAAACTCATTGAAGTCGAAAAGTGAAGTCGCTAAAAAAATGTATTTTTCCGCTTATCACTTTCATCTAATGGCAACGCTAATTGCTTATTCTAAGGGTGAAACTAACGCTGACGATAGTGCTTCCAATCACTCTCGTGCTCGTGTTTACGCTCACGATCACGCTCCACCTAATGCTCAATCTAACTCTCAATCTAACACACTCCAAATATTTGATCGGTGCCCAATTCAAGAGTCAGTGAATAGATTAACAAAAATACAAAAAAATATTTGTATATGAATGGAAAATTAAAAAAAATAAATACATGAAATCATAAAATACACAGAAAATTTTCAAAAAATACAAAATTAGATAACAAGACTATAAGGGAGCGACCGTGGTCTTGGAGTGTAAAAATAGATGAAAGATTTTTCGTCGGCTTTTTTATCCGAAAGTCTCGCGCGATGAATGCCAAAAAGGTATAACGCACTTTTATCATTAGGCTCGTTTTACACATGCAAAGCTTTTTATTCCTTTCCCATTCTCGAGCTCTCGAAAACTTCAATTCCATTTTCACGTATATATCATTCCCTTTTTACCCTTTATGCGCTCACTCTATATTCCGCGACGCTGACGAGCGGGCTCAGGGAGTAAAAGGCTTTGTATTTCTTTCCCGCGCCGGCCTTGTGACCCACGCGGTGTTCTTCGTTAACGAGAACCGAGCGCGAGTGAAAAATAAACCGGAAAACAAGAGGGAAAATAAAAGAGGAATTCTTCATGCGCTGATTATGTTGCCGGAAGCTACAAAAGAGAAAAGCTCCACGTCGGCAAAATGTCACAAACGTTAAACTATAGTTACCAATTTGTCCAATTAATTGTCCGGAAAAAAAGAGAATTTTAGATCAATCGAAAAATGCTGAACTAATTTTACGACCCAAGAGAGCCTGGAATATTTTTCTCTCATAATTTATTTTCGCTGGGACGTCAAAAATTGCAAAGCGTTTTGTCTATGCATGAATATATTTTTCAGATTGGAAACCGCATATCTGTGTGTTGATAATTAAAAAATTTTCATTTTAATCTCGTTTTTTAATGAATTTATATTTGACAGTTATCGTCTGGTTTTTCCATTATTTTCCGGGGACGAGAGTTCCGCTCGTTCGCGTATTCACGATGACAGCGGAAACGAGCGCGCACTCGTTAATCACTTGGGACTCAAGTGCTGGCGCCTCCGTGCTCGAATCGCGGCTCTTCTCGTCGACTCTCCATTTTCTCGGTGACGGCCCGTAACGCCCGATGTCCGAGCCGCTTTCCAGAATGAAAAGCCTGCGTGAGCTTTACGCGTGTTATTTTCACGAGAGAGGAGCGCGCAATAATTACGAGACCGCGAAACCATGTCACGCGTTCCCGCAATTCGCTCATTTGCGCTATTTGAAAGAAAATTCAGCGGAAACACAGCTTATTTTTTCGGACGGAATGCAAAATTATTTGTTTCAAGATTTTCCGACTGAGAATCACGGTTGAAAAATTCTTTACACGTTAAAAATTTAATTATGTAGTATCAAAATAACGATATTTTAAATTAAATCGTATATTTCTATTTGTATAGACATAATTTTGGTTTCGTTTTCTTTTTTTTCAATTAAAATTTTGTGCTTTTAAACGAATAAAGATTTAATGAAACAATTTTATGTGGTGAAATTCTGTACACATTTCAATTTCGCTCGAAATCGGATATTCGGCTAAAAAATTCTTTTTCAAAATAATTTTTTTTAATTATTCACATCGTCTTTTTTCATTTTCAATATTCTGTTTTACAGTCATCGATTTTTATATTAGATTTTCCGATAGTTTAAGGCCGCATATACTGAATTGATTTTAATAAAAAATAACTTCAAGAATAGGCATCTCAAAATTTAATTCGAAATTAACTGTTTAGTGAATTTGTTTCTAATCAAAGATTTCAATAATAAAATGAAAACCATTTCTGCTGTCGTCCATTTACTTAACAAAATTCATAAATCGAAAAAAGATAAACGAAATCAAAAAGTAGGTAAGTTTTAAACAAAAATTAAAAATGCTGGAAATTTCCAAATCTCTTGCAGCTGCATTTTTAATTTTTTTTTACTTAAAAATTGTTTATAAGTTTTAAACTCCATAATTTTTTATGCATAGTTGAATAAAGGCGTATTATACGACTAAAAGAGAATTATAATAAATATCTAATTAATCAAAAAAGTTATTACTATAAAATCAAGCTTTTATTGAACAATTTTCTTATTCTTAAATCGAATCACTCACACAATTGATCAATAACCGCCTGAACACCTTTTTGATTAGCACTTCAATTGAATCTATCACATTTGAATTGCATCTACAAGATCACATTTCAATTTCAAATTATTCTTCGATATCAGACACGATAACACGACCTTAAAATTCTATAACAAAAATCGATTTCAACAGGAGCGAGGATCTGCGCGATTCGTAACATCCTATAATTTTCCATAAATTGGAATAAGATATGGAAGAACGGGACTGGAGCATCTGTCGGGCGAGAGTCACCAAAAGATTTCCAAATTTCCATGGAGAATTGGAGAGCAGGAAATAAGAGAGAAAACGGAAGGTGGAGAATTAATAATCGCATTCGTCTTCCAACACAATTCCAGTCGCACATTTATACAAAGATATACGAGGTCGCGAAGCGTACCAGGGAAGAGCCATATACAGCCCTTATTCCATATAACCTCTCTGCCCGCGAAACGCTGACAAACTTTTCTCATAAATTCGGTTCATCGATTTCGGAGAGAGAGAGAGAGAGAGAGAGAGAGAGGCAGAGTCGAACCGTCACGACGAAAAGCTCTTCTTTCTTTCTCATCTTTGCGGCCAAAGTGAAATTTCTTTTGCTCGATGCACACCCAACCTGTTGTGCAATTTCTTCTTTTCATATATCTTGCTGAAAAGAAAGACTCGTAGTGATTTTTCCGAGGGTAAGTTATATATTTTGTTCGGGTATTGGTTCAAGATTCGTTTTTTCATGTATGTATGTATATACAAGAATATACATATATATACATGTATGTGTATATTTGCGGAAGTTTGATGTACACAAATATATTTCACCATGCATCCAATATGGTAGCTCGAAATATTGCTCGCCAATTTTTCCCGGTCTCGGTCCAAGCAAAAAAAAAGCTTACCTGCACTTTGTATCGTGTAGCTATATACAACGTTTGTTAATCGAAACTTTCGATAAAAGAATAAAGCGAAAATTCCTCGAGCTCAGCGAAAAAAAATACGATATGAACTCTTCGCGAAAATAATATTTTTTCACTCGCTTCACTCTTAATATTGAGAGACAATCAGAAATCTAAATCGACCCTAAATTGTATCGAAAGACAGTCAAAATAATGTTTTTTTTAATTTGGCGAGCACGAGATGTCACACAAAATCAGATGATAGATAGATACCATCAGTTTTTACTATACTGGGGACTAGCCCCTATGTACAATGTTACATTACAGTAAAAGTAAGAGCAAACGATCGCGACAGCGGTCATATTGATCATGTAGAACTTGAGATAATGATTTTTGAAAATCGCAACGTTTTGTGATGGTTCATAAGAGCTCATGTTAAAAGGTGTGATTTTGTACAATTAATATCTCGATCTATATACGGTGAAGCTTCCAGAAATTTTGCACACTGTCTGATGTAATGTCAAAGAACGAACCAATTTTCAACGAATCATCTTTAAAATGATTTCGCTCGATAAAATTTGCCTTTACTTTACATGTTCAGTTGCTGATTTGAGTCACTGGGGCCCGATAGAACATTCTTAAACGCGCAAGGACGTTAGGATATGACATAGGGGTAGAGTTTATGGAGTCTGGTGGTCTCATGACAACGCTAAGAGTGCAATAATGATTATAATAATAGTGATTTTCTACTAAAAGTGCATCTCCCCCGTAATTATAAAATTTGCCACCAGATGTCATTTTGACTTTTGTCAGATCCTCTAATACACAGTGATCGCAATCATGATTGGTTGCTATGTTTCGGTGGTGGAAAATGAAGAAATTCACTGTAGCGATATGAGCGTGGTTTACTTTAGTAAGAGTTCACTTTAGAATAGAATATAATAGTTTATTTATGCCATGGACAAGTCCGTCGAGAAATTGTATATTAAAGTTCAGTAAAGAGAACATAATAATATAGAATAAGAATTCATGATAAACGTGAGTAGGAAGCTTACATTGCATATCATAATAAAAGAAAAGACATGTGAAAAAAATATTGTACAAAGAAGAGGAATGCGGAAAAAGTAAGACCTTTAGTGAGTTTCATCAAAGGGAACCTGCAAATGACAGTGCACAGATTTCGATTAAATCTGTTTCGTTTCAGCTCTTCAGTTCATATAATTATATTGATTTAATGATGTATTGATTGCCAATAATTACTTTCATCTTATTATCACTGTAAATTAATGTCGATAAATTTATGCTTAAAATAACTGTACTACGAAATTATGCACTTTGCTTTCTCTAAGTTAGTATACTTTGTAAATATCCTTTGGTTTAGTGTAAAAGAAAAATATATACAACTATATCGGAACTATAATACCGAAATCCCTTATAGGATGCTCTTAAACCTCTTAGGCAGGGTGCAAATGGCTGATTAACACAAAGCAACATCCGTGGGATCACTTTAACGATCCCCTGGCTCGGTCTGACTGCTCTATCGACGAAACAAGTTTCATCGGATTAGAACGGAGTTTTGGGAGCCTATGCATACATTTTAATCGCGACGGAACGCCAAACCTTCATCGACACCTATGCAGATAGGACAAGAGCAAAATTTTCAAATAAAAAATACATATTGAAAATTCTTACAACAATGTGAAAATCCGAAATCGTATTATGGACACTCACATCCTTATTCAAAATACACCCCACATGATTTGGAACCAACATATTTCAAGATTTTTTTCCAAAAGGTAATTCTTTACCTTTGTATGTCGAATGACAATTTTCAAGTTTGCATCATCACGTATGGGTGCAAAACCATTCGACGAAACGTTGTTTCGTCCGCGTAATGGAATAACAAATTGATTAAAAGCTATGAACAAGCGGCGTTCGTTTGGCCATGTGCTGTCTTTCTCTATTAATATCGATCGGTTTTCTCTTCCATTAAACATCGCACATATTGACGGAGTGCGGCCCGGTGAGGCATGCATGCCTACGAAATACGCGTTCACGGACCATTTGTAAACCAAACTATTATATGCGGCGGGTGTTAATGTTTCAATCTCTCAATCCCGAAGCCCCGGAGCTTTTGCTCATCCAATTTTCTCAAAGTGCCGATAATGTCGTGCCCGGGTGCGAGCTCTTGGGCGAAAAGGTATTTCGAATAAGCGATTCCGTGTGTACGATCGAGAGTAATCTCGTAATTCGAGTGCATTCACCAATTGCTCAATAAAATTATCCTGGAAATGCAGGGCGAAAGGCGAATTGAGAAATATGGGACTATAATCGCGGCGAATCGAATCGAGATTTCATATTATTCTCACGAAACCTATATTGAAAGTCACATTCGTTACATACTCGCGGTTTAAATGCATATCAATCCTGATGCGGAAGGAGAAGAAAAAATTTCTAGAATAGAAATTCTTTCGCGTGAGAATATCGCGAAAGATTTACGAGAATAAATCCTCAAGAATAAATCCTTAATAGGTAGGATGAAAATGATTTTTAAAGGAAATCTTGAAAAAAAATTGTGAAAATAAATCCGTGAAATCTTTGCGAAATTATGTACGTTTCGAGAATTTGTAGGGATTTTCTGCGAGTAAATATTGGTCAGATAAAGTATTTAAAAAAAATACCCTCGCGGGTGTAAAATCGTAATTTTTGTTCTCGTATATATTCCGGAATTAAATTTTATCTCGCTAACGAGCGCAGTTGCACGTGGCGTTGTCGTCATTCAGTTTGAATTACGCGTATTGACATCTTGAGCTGACATTAGATAAAATTTATTCCGTGCCCGAGTCACTTCGGATAAGCGTGAACCTCTCGATAAGTTTTTACTCCGTGGGGCGCGTTATCGGTCGTTCCATCCATAAATTCTTCAGGTAGCAGAAAAAGTGATGATATAAAATTTGATGGGCAAGATCGATAAGAAGTACGGAAAAAGAGACAAAAAAAAGAAAAGCGTGCATGAATATCCAGCATTTGGCCGATTGGATGGTATCAAATTCTCGTTTTATAACTTGTGTGTCTGTCAGAATAGCAATCAGCAACTGTAGCCAAGTTTGCGATCTATTTTTGTGAATTTTACGGCTTCTGGATTAAGATAGCTGGTAAATACGAGTTTCCATGAAATTGCATACATAAATGTTTATACATACTCAAAATATCAACATGAACTCGTTGATCAATTTTCAAAGAGGTTCGTCCTTCGTCCATATATATTTGATATATATTTTAAGCATTAGGTCCATTCAACGTATACATCCCAATACGTGAAGCATTTTTTGATAGTGCCATAACTGTAAACCTAGATTCGTACCATTCGGTTGGAAAATTGCTCAGTCTTAAAAAATAAAGTAAAATGTCGTTGAAGACTTTAATTATCAGGAAGATTACTATTTTATTGAAATGTTGCATAGGTTGTAAGTAAATTGTATTGTATTTTAGTGACCTCTGTACGAATGTTTGAATGAAATTGACTTATTCGAACAACGCTAATAACCTTTTAGCTTCGAATGTAGCGAAAGCTAATAGTTCTTTTGTTTCCAAAGAATCGTAAAAGACCCTTCCTTTACTTTTCCATGTTGCTAGACTTGAAAACATAATATGGATCATTTATTTCCAAATATAGTATAACCAAGTTGGCTTTGAGCAGTTACTACTAACGTTGTCCAGATATTGGTTCCCGAAACTATCATCTGTTTCGATCATGGCCATCGGCTTAGCTGACCAGAACTTTCGATGTTATGAAAAACTAACCACAATTGGATCGCTTCTGAAGTGATGATCTTTTTTAATTCGGGATTTGTATGCTCTCCAATAGATGAGGCCTAATGAAGCGATTCAATTACATTACGACCGAAGCAAAGCTCCACACCCAATATATCAAAACAAAAAACGTAAAATTTCAACTAAACAATCAAAGAAATGTTTCCAAAATTAATTAGAGTATCGACGATGAACAAAACAATGTAACCAGAATAGTCATCATGGTTTGCATCAAACTACGAATTATTCTCGTGAATTTTGTGACCTGTACGTGATACGGTATATCCGTTCCTTTTTGTCTTAAACATTTTAAGTGAAAAAAAGCAACAGATGTATAGAAAAATGTTTTTCTATATGTATATACAATAGTCTGCATTGCGGGAGATTTGGAGAGGGATCTAACAAAGCTATATACAGACTACCTGGAAAACCGGCTACAAAGAGAGGAAAAGAGAAAAAACAGGACTGAAAAGTGTACGAGAGTAGACTTTCCGCACGTCGAAACATCGCGAAAGTCGAGAGAAAGAGAAGAATTTCCATTCAGCAGAAAATCCGCGGTCGGAAGTGCGCGGATATCCGCGCACGTGGACGGGCGAACAGGCATATCTGTGGAAAAACGGGAAATCCTCTCGTTAGAGTTAATCCCTAAGAACGCGAAATCTAGGCTGGTTGGTATATGTATGTGCTATACGATATATGGTACATAGTTACAAACTGGTCGACGCGATTCGCGCACGCGAAACATATTTGTCTTCGGCTAGACGCGAGAGTCGAGAAACGTTTGGGTTGCAAAGAGAGCCTTTTCCATCCAGCAGCAGCGTTTCCTTTCTCGTATAATGTTGCAACGTTTCTCATCCGCCAGGCTCCGCGCAGAATGCGAAACAAGATGGAAGCTTCCTTCCTTCCTTTCGTTCTCTCGCCGCCTTCTGTCTACCATAAACTTCCTCGCGATGAGCTTCCATCGCGCAATTACTTCACTCTCTCTCTCTTTCTGTGGATCTACAGCCGCGGCAGGTGCTTTGGCCGCTTCTCCACCTCGCGAGAGGGAACGAGGTAAAATAAAAATTGAGACAAAAGGATAAATAAGCGATGGACCAAAATTGCATGAAAACGATGAGAGTGGAAGACAAAAAACATGACTGAGAAAAATGAGAAATTATTTTTACAACTCTCGACACGATGAGCTTTGAATCGCTATGATGAAAAAAGAATCCCTCTAGTGAATTTAATTTCTGTCTTTTTCTGCGAATTCTGGAATAGAGAGAATAGAAGAATTCGATAAAAAGTTTGGTCGTTGCGAAGTTTCTTATAACGCTGTGTGCCGTTAGTGAGCGTTTTCGACTTATATATAGACAGGGAGAATATTATTAGTTTTTAATAATCTTTCTTCAGGATTGAAAGAATGTAGCAATTTTATATACTTCTATGTAAATTTAACTTATAAAGTTAAATATTCTCGAAATTCATTTAAACGAGCTTTTATAACTCCTTTTGTCATTTCTATTCAAGTTTCATTAAATTCTCTTCTAGACTTATATGTGTGATTTTAATACAATAATAATGGCTCGAGCAAGCCGATAATCGCGGCCGTGTGGTCAGTGTTAAATTCAAGCGATGTTGAGTTCGAGCACCTTCGGCGTATGTAGGGGGATCGTTTTCGACGGCGCGCTACCAAGCGCACAATTCTTGATAAAAAAATCTGAAAAAATTCATGGTTCATCTTTAAAATGTCCTTTATAAGTACGAACAGGAATTTTTCGAATATTTTTATTTTTAATATTTTTTTTTTCAACAAATGTAAAGCAAAATTTTCGAGAAATTCGGAGACGGAGGGTTAAATATCGTGATATAAAAATATAATGCTATATACATGAATATGAGAAACTCAATCGACTAGTAATTAATTATTATCATTATAAGTTTAGAAAATCGTCGGTTTCTATAGGGAACATTTGTCGCATAGTGTTGAAGAACGTCGGTATACTTTCTTGAAATTCTAATTTCCGCTTAAATAGAAATTCGGTGATATATTGCGGCCAATGCCTTTCGATTCGACCGTATTTCGGAATCGCACCTCTCAAATCTCTCCAAAGCCGCTCAATATTTTGAGTATGAGCCTTTGATACGGGATCCACGAAATTCATTTCATGGTTTACCGTAAAATGTTTATACCCTTTTTTGTCTAAACACGCATACGCACGCCAACAATCGGAATAAATAGTGGTGTCTTCTTTTATATTTTTCTTTATCACTTCCAGGAGTGTATCATAATCACGTGTTTCTACAGGGACAATGAATACCTCTTTTGTTGATCGGTCAATCCCTCCAAATACCCATTGTCCACTAATTAATCGACCTTTTTTATATTTTCTTCTGCCTAGTTTCGCCTCGTCGATTTCAACGATATGTCCCGGGCCACCAATTTATTTTTCATTTGTTTCCGTCCAATCCTTGAAAATCTATAATGCATGGACAATAATATTTATAAAAAAACTAAGGTTATTTTTTAATAAAATTAGATTGTTTTTTACCTCTCGTACTCTATCATTTCATTTCATTATCACCCACCACCCCCCTGGGAGGGGTGGTGGGTGGTGGAAAAAGAAATGCTTATAAGTTGACTGTAGAAATCCGAAGGGTATGCAGGGTACACGAGTTACTAACGAACTAAAAACGAAAAATATAAAATATCAAAAGATAAATGGAAATCCTAATATTGTTACAATGAAAACCATGTTCTTGGTGTTGATATTTGAATGAGCATTTCATACATATGTCACAGAGACCGCATATGGAAGGTAAAAAAAGTTTTCTATAAAGAATTATTTTGGGACGACCGGTGAGATTAGGGCTCTCAAGGATATGCCAAGCGATGAAAAAAAGTATACATATATAAACGCGTATCGGAGAATAAATACACGAGTAACTGCGAAAGGAAAGATTTCGAGCGGGAAGAAGAATCGTTTCGCAGCAGGCAAGCAGCTTGGAAGGAGCCAGCTCAAGGGATCCTTATTCCTTTTCTCTCCTCAGCTCTTCAGCCCCCGTATATATTTCACGAAGGTACCGGCGGGCGCCACGGGGAAGGGCCTCGGGACACGAGAAACACGAGATTTTCGAGAGCGCGTGTATTGTGGGGAAAGTGTAATGGCAACGACACACTAAACAGAGGAGAAAAGTTGGGAAAAGGGAAGGAAAAAATTTCGAGAGCGGAAAAAAGAGTGTCTTTCTGACATTTTTACCCGATAAAAAAATAATCCTTTCTCTCCGTAGCTTTTATAAATAAACAAACAATAAATAAATATTTGAAAAAATCTTAAAAATTTTCAAAAACAGATTTTCTAACCAGTGAATAAAAAATGATATTTTTCACAATTGCTTTTTGTAAAATACATGATAAGCCTTTACCTCCAAAAAAATCTATTATACAAAAATATTTTTTAAAAAAACAAAGAAAATATAAAAACGTCTAAAAAAATATTTAATTTTCGTAAACATTTTGTATAATTATCGTACATTCTTTATTATCGCAATAATAACAAATTGACGTCAATTTTCTTTTTTGATGGCCGAGTATAAAAATTCGGTATTCCGTATTTTTTTTTTTTTTTTTTTTATACAGCGCGTTTTCCCCAGCGTTTTTGGTTTCGTTATGCCGACCATCTGGCCCTTCTGGCTGCTGTACACTTTCTGACAACGTCGCGCATTTTCCCTCGCATCCGTTCCCTGTCTCGTGGCAGCCCTTATGAACTCTCCCGACACTTTAATGCGGCTCGGAAGCCTCCACAGTCATTGGCACTTCAAGATATGAGACTGTATAATGTTAAGTGGCTATCTACGATCTTTCAACAATTTGCCGGCGAGTAGGAGAGAAAAAATAGGGTCGAGCTTATTTCGAGACTTTTTCCTTATTTCGCCTCTTCTCATTCGGACGACGAAGATTGACGTTTGCTCAGCTGCAGCTCGAATACGTGAATGAATATTTTTTTAGAACTCATGTCCAGTCTTTTGAGAAATATTATTTTGAATTATATTTTTTTATTGCTTTTAATTTTAATTAAATTTCTACGAAAGTTTTTTTAGATCTCAATGTCCATTCTTGAGAAATATTATTTTTAATTATAACTTTTTATTACTTTTATTTTGAATTGAATTTTTTAATTTTTATATTTTCAGAAACTTATATTACTGATTTTTTTTTTCATTCAAAAAATTGTTTATAAATAAATTATCCATAATTTTATGTATAAACAACATTTTATTTCTACTCAATTCCAAATCTTGGATCATTTTTTGTAATAAATTATTTTCATCGTGGCTTGGTATATGAAAAATTAGAAAAATCTGGAGCTGAATATTCTGAAATTAGGCTCATTATTCTTTTCAGCGATCGTTCGTGTAATTACGAGGGTATTGTGGAAAAGCTTTGATCAGCGCCACAGGGGAGACAATGCTTTGTCTCCCCAGCGATGAGGGATATCAATGTCGTTCATCGATAATGCATCATCGGAAGTTCGATTGCCAATCGCTGTGCTCCGCTGTAACTATTGTCATCTCGGTTCATCAATTTTCTATACGAAATTCGTTCTACACGCCAGTGGCAGTGCACGTACGTCCAACGCAACTGTTAAGGCGCTTACACCCCACTGATGGTCGCTCGTACATTATTTCTGTCTTCCTCACTCTCACTTTCTCACTCTCTCTCTCTCTCTCTTTCCATTTCTCGTTGGAAAAATCTGCGTTCGCCCCGACGTGGCGCCTGCACAATGGCCCTCGTTCTGACACAAAGGCCATGTGGATGTAGACAAGGGTCATCGCAGATAGACGCAGAGGAGAGGAAAGGAAATGATATTTCGTAATGGCGGCAACGGAGCGATGGAGAAAACTGCAGGGAAAAGAAAAACATAAAAAAAAGGCAAAATATAATAGGAAATGAAAAAAATGATCCACGTCATGAGGATTTTCCTTTTTTTTGCTGCGTGACTCGAATCTCGGATCGTTGACAAGAGTCAGAATAGAAAAAAAAATATCGAAAGAGAAAAAAAATTTCAAATTACAAAATAATATCAAATTTCATTTTATTGTAAATCGAATAATAAATACAAAAATAATAAATACAAAGTCAACATTTTTAGAATTAATTACATACTTTGAATAAAATTGTAATTTGTAAAATAAGAAAAAAAGCTGTGAAAAGCGCGTGAGAAAAAAGAAATAAAAAATGAAATCTCGGTTTCTCTCATCCGGACGTGAGCTTTACGAGGCAAATGTCTCTCCGGTGGAGATAAGATTATAAGAGGCGCCCGTTGTTGCGGTCAGACGCAGAGAAAAATGTGAACCGAGCCCGGATCCCCGCGGCTGGAGTTTTGTCGGAGCCCGCATTTCTTCTCTTTTTTTCCACGAAGCCCTTTTGGTTTGTTCTCTCCCCGAACAAACGACTGTACCGAATCTCCCCGTTTCCTTTTCATTCGGGACAATTAATGATTTATATATAAACTGACTTTTTGATATTTCGAGGACTCTTCGCCTCGATCCACCTTTATTTTCTCTTCCCCCCCTCGTTCCTGGTCACCTCTCGAGTGCGATCTCGTGTCGTGTTTATGGATGAAATAAGTCACGGTGGCATTCACGATTTTTCGGACAATCGACGAAAAAAGGAAGGAACTATAAATAATCGGGACTAAAATGAGCGTGAAAGTTTCCCTTTGGAATTATCTCTCGAATAAAATTTGAAATGATTTTTTTCTTCTCGATTGACAAATGCTTTTTGTCAATTTTTTGTGACGTACTTTCGAATATTTTGCTATTTTTCTTTCATTCTTTTCATTGTAAAATTATTCATTATTATTTAGTATTATTATTAATATTACTTTCAAATACAGTATGAAATTACGAACTTTGTGACCTACAAATGGTCTTTTTTGACGTCGACTATATTTTTCGGTGTATTTTTGTTTATCGTTTTCTTTTATTTTCCTCTCGTAGATGTCCGAATATTCTTTTTTCTACGACGCATTTTTTTTTCCTTTTCTTCGAAATGAAAGATGCACTTCTCGCTGGCACTTTTACGACAGCAATTTTATGCTTCAAGAGAGCTTTTGGATATCACTCATCTTCGGTACTCTCGTCTCAAGGAAACGGCGGAGGGGGATGTAAGTACCGAGAAGAGCACGGAGACGTGAGAAGTGTATTGTTACGCTGTGCACACGTGAAAACTACTCTCGGAGTCGACATGCAGAGGAGACGAGAAAAAAAAAGAACGCAATGCCATTTTTCCGAAATACGTTGCAGAGATTCCGGTTTCACGAAAATGTTTTTACATTTGTTACATTCATGAATCTGTAAAAAAAGAAAACAATATTATAATTTTTAAAATGATTTTACGTTTCGTGAAACATTTTGTATTTATAAATTTAAAAATAAAAAAATTTTATGAATTTCGTCGAAGATCGTAATGACTAATTTTAATACAGAAAATACAATATGAAATATTCTTTTTCAGGAAACTGCCCATACGTTCGCTTTTCATGAAAATATTTTTACATTTGTTACATTTGTAATTCCGTAACAAAAAAAAGATAATATTATAATTTTTAAAATGATTTTACGTTTCGTGAAACATTTTGCATTTGTAAGTTTATAAATAAAAAAATTTAATGAATTTATTGAAAAATCGAAATGACTAATTTTAATGCAGAATGTGATGTGATGTTTCAGCAAAACGTTTCAAATTCTCATTTTAACAATTTTCCTAAATTTTTTAAATTTACACAAAAATTTCTAAATAATGACTAATTAATTTTGACATACAAAAATAATTATTTTTTTGTTATGTTAGAAAAGGTTCATTTCTCCCTGAATTATTTTCTCGAAGATCATTTTAAAATAAAATATGCATTTTCCCAATCGCGACGAGATAAGATGCGTCTCCGGAACGATTTGTTTCTCATTTCGTTCTTGTCCATTCACAGTTTAACGAGATCGTACAGAGTGACGTTTCCTCTTGACTCTTTTTTATTCATTTTCAGCCGGAAAAAAAGAAAAGAGTGCTCGCGGAGAGGAGAAATATAAATTCTTATCGTTTGTTACATAAATTTCATCCGAGAAGAACGAGAACGCAAACAGGAATATAAATAATCCACCACACATTTCTACGGAGTGCATACATCCAAATTACAGTTTTTAAAACTCCAGTCTAATCAGAGAAAAATCTCCGGAATCTAAAATAAACAAAAAAAGCGTTTAATTTAAAATAAGCGATAGGAGTCATATTTATTCGGACAAAATATCCCATATCAATCGAGAGACTCGTTTCATTCGAGATTTATTTAATCGAAAATCTCTTTCATTTGTTGAATGTCTAAAATACACGCTACACAATTTTAATCAAGAAATTTTCCACCGCGATGCGTTTTACCCAATAATGCAGTAAAGCCAAACAGGACAAATCTCCAGTGAAATTTAAAATATAAAAAAAAAAAATTGCATACAGTATTGCATCGTGGTGGTTTTAATTTTTTACCTTGTGCTTCATTTTATTAATGTATTATGAATCAAAAAGTTATTGTGATGGAAAAATTGTTCATTAAAGTGATATAGTATGTACATAAAGTTTAAAAATAAAAAGTGTATCCCATTAAATATATTCAAAACGAATAAATAATAAATGACTCTGATGAACAAGAAATTTTATTAAAATAAATGTATCGTCACTCCAATAATACTCTAAATGACTTGAAATTATTGTAGTGTAAAAATTCTTAATCAAATCGATATTTGTCACAAGTAAATTTAATTACGAATTATTAAAATTATAAAAATTCAATAAAAAAATCTCCAAGACTCAAGAATACATTCTTCCACTCCATAAATTCCTATATAATAACATAAAACTACACAATTTCATACTAAAAATACGTTCATCCCAGTTTCCTTTCGAGAAGACGAATAAACCTTCACCGACATTTATAAGGTGAAAAAACATCATAACTGCAACAATCGCGTTTTTCCAACCGCGGAGGAAAATTTACGATCTCATTCACGATCTCTTCGAAAAAAAAGCAAAAAAGAGTGGAAAGGCAAAAAGAGTGCAACTGCACAGAGCGCACATTCCTGATTAGTAAAAGCTCGGTGCTTATAAAAAGCACGAAACGCGAGAGTGATAAACATTTAACACCTCGCCGTGTGGCTTTTCCTGAAGCTTTCCTTTTTTTTTTTCTTAGTGTAAATTATATCGGAACACGTATGTGCCGTAACTGCATCGCTACATGAACGTGCCTCGATAAGAATGCGACGCCTGAGCGGCATTAAGAGCGCGAGTGCGTTTAATAAAATTTTCTCGTACCTTTGATACTGCACACGACGCCTATACATATCTTATATCACGTTTATATGAATAAGCACACACACACACACACACACACACACACACACACTATAATGTATGGAGACTCTCACGCGAGCCGCCCACGCATTCGATACTCCCACGCGTGCAATATCGAAGAATTAAAAACAGTCCGACCGGGGAGAAAAAAAGGAGCGATCTGCACGAAAATAGACTCGAAAAAATAGATCAGAGACCATTCAGGCCTGGAGGAGAGAAGAAATTAAAAAAGGAATGAAGGAAAAAAATAAAATGGGGATTTTTTAAAGGGGACAAAAAAGCGATGAATATATATTGATGTATTTTTCCTTTGAAGTGCATCAGCGATCTAAATATACGAAAACTTGTTTATTTTTAGACAGACGAAAAATATGTGTGTATACAAATGTATATAGGTGAGAGAGAGAGAGAGAGAGAGAGAGAGAAAAAGAGGGACAAAAAGGAAGATGTGAAAATTGTGATTTTAGCAACGCCCACACACGACGATACGGGACAGCGATATCCAACGTTTTAAGCTATATACACGGATAGCGCAGTTATTCCAGGAAGATATGGACAAACGCTGAGGGAAAGAGATACTGGAATGAGAGATCTCCTCTGCACGCGTTCGTGCACGCGACTGCAAATCCACAGAGCCACGAAAATCCGTTTCAGCGCTTACGCGGAGCCGAAATTTACCGTGGTTGTATAGTAAAATGTTTTATTTTCATGGTTTTTATGTTTAAAAACTGCGAATGTACATTTTATATTACGGCTTTTAATTAATGGGTGTAAATAAAAATAAAAGGGTTTGTAATTTTAGGGTTTGACTTTTTGGGATTTCGTTTTTAAGGTTTTTGGTAAATATCTGTTTTTAGGTATTTGATTTATAATTGATTAAAATTTGTATTTCGATCTTAACGAAATTCAAAAGGGGTCGTTAGTAAAAATGAAGGTTTTATAATTTAAAGGATCGGATTATCAAGTTTTTATGTTTTTGGATGTTTTTGGTATATAATATTTTCGGTTTTCTGGATATTTTTTTACAGTTTATTAAAACTTTTAATTCAATTTTACCTCAATTCAGTAAAAGTGAAGGTTTCGTCAGTAAAAATGAAGGTTTTACAATTTAAGGTTTTTAAAGTTTCGGGGTTTTTGTTTTTGAATATGTTTTTGGTAAATATATTTTCGGTTTTCTCTGGATATTTTTTTTATAATATATCAAATCTTTTAAATGAATTTCAACTTAGTTGGAAAGGGATCGTCAGTAAAAATGAAGATTTCATAATTTGAGGTTTTTAATTTTTTGATTTTTGAAGGTTTCTAACCGTTCCAAGTATGTTTGCTAGGAATTGTAAATAAAAAAATAGGTCTACAATTTAAGAGATTGAAAGTTGATGAATTTTTTTATTCTAATACTTTTCACCAATCTTTTCAATTTTTTGCAGCTTTTTCGCTAATACAGCACGTAAAAACTGTTAACGCAAAATACAAGACGTTATCAAAAAGAAAATTGGTTCAAATTTCCTAGATCGCTGCAGCAAGACAAAAAAATTCCTCCTCCCGTTTTATCAACAGAGTCCGACAAATATTTTCACAACAATCGACCAACTTCCAAACCACAATCACATTGAAGGATGATCGAAAATTAAAAAAAAACCACTCCGCAATCGAATCATAAGCGAAAAGCACCAAAAGAAAATGTTTTTCTTCTCTTTTCTCATTTTTCGTCGGTAAATAGAAGAAACGTCCCGCTTTCAGGCTGAAGGGGCGGCAGAAAATTGATGCGACACGCATGTACGAATCGACGGGATAGATCGCTTATTCGAGAGGCATCACAGACATCAGAGAGGAAGTGGACGAAGAGAGACGATAAATATACGAAAGGGAAAATAGCGGACTCTCTCTCTCTCCTCTCTCTGGAGGGAATTTCCGGCTCTCTGAGTCCATACATTTTTGCAAAACGACAGGTTGATTCCGAATCCGCAAAGACTCCTCTCCCGTTGACGCGGTCGTGTATCATGTGGTCGTCAGAGATCGCGAATGTTTCATTGGAAACATCAGTCACACGCATGACAAAACTTTTTTTCCTACTCACGTTTCTTTTCCATGCACGCTGAATTTTTTTTTTCTCCTCGATCCCAATGACGAGCGTTCGGCCTCGTTTCCCTCCTTTCTAGCGCACAATATGTGGAATCGCGGTCGCGTCGTTTATTTTTTTGGAAAAAACGAAACAACAAACATTTCGAAAAAAAAAAAAAATTCTACGCTGCGAGTCGAGACGATTTTTTTTTAGGTACAGTGTCGTGTGAATGGGTGTTACGGTAAAGTTGCACGAAAATTTGCGTTCGTGTGCTCGGAATATCTCGATGTACAGGAAAACTCTGGCTAATTTTGAAAATGGCTTAAAAGTTTTTAAAAATTTTAGAGTATTTTGCTTGTAGTTCTCTGTCATTGTATGTAAAGAAAAAACTTGCTGTACTTTGATTCAGGAGGATTACTAGTCTCGCCATTATTTTTGTATTAAAATGGTTGGGAGATTTATAAAAATGTAGAGAATTTCGTACAATTTTATGAGAATACGTTCTTCGGTTTGGAATATGAACATTCAATTTTTTCAGATTTTTTTTCTGCTTGGTTTTTGAGTAATTCAACTTAGAAATTTACGACCGTAAACATCGCGTTCTTGTGTGTATTCTGTGCATAAAAATTTGTGTTTAATAATGAATAGCTCGGGTAGATAAAAACAAAATCTGTAAATATGCGTTTTCACATTTGATCCTGAAGAATGCAATCACCAAATTTTATTAAATTCTCTAAATATTAATTTAGCTAGCCATACTCCTTGAAAAACCATTAAATTAAAGAAATAACTAATATTTGAAAAATGTTAAATAAAAAAAAATATTACAACAGTAATTTTATTCCATATTCAAAACGAGAAGTAGGAAATTAGAGAAATAAAATTAACATTTAAAAAAATAATAGAAAATACCATAAAAGTAATTATTTCATATTTTTAAAACGAGAATTACGGAATCAGAGATATAAAAATAATATTTAAAAAAAAGCAATGAATGCAAAAAATAAATACCTCAATAGTGATTATAGCCCATACTTTTAAAACGATAATTACAGAATTAGAAAAATAAAAAATTTGAGAAAAAAAAATTGACTGCAGTTTAGAAGATACACACCTGGAGTTGAAACTTCAAATGTTCTTCGCAACAGTGCTTAACAAAGTCCAAGTTTTTGAACTTGACTTCAGCGCGATTAACACGAAACTACTTTAACTATGAAAAAGATAAAACATAACCGATACCAAAAAAGTTTCCCTCGCGTAGAAAAAGAAAATCATCTTTTTTGTTTCCTTATACATCCATGAAAAATATCGCACGAAAAATAAGAGAAAAAACGAAACAAGTTTTCATGTATGAAAAATCCAACGAAAAATGCAGAGATGAAAGATATTCTAAAATTTTTCACGAGTCGAGCGTAACGGGAAAGATATGAAGACGAATTTTGTTTTTGTTTAACAAAACGACCCCCAGCATTGAAAAAATTTTTTACCTCCAAACTTGACGCGGTGAAATTAAATTCCGGAAAAAAGAGAGAGTCACTTTTTTGCTAGCAATTTTTTTTTAGAATAAAATCCAGCCCCCTTTGTGCTTCAGGGACGGAAAATTTTTTTGCATATTCATGTAGAATGTCGGACCGGTCAGTGTGCTGGGGCTGGTAGGCGGCGTTGTCGTTCTCCGAGCTGCACAGTAAATAGTGCATTGTCGCTCGCGGGATGCACCGCGATGCAGCCTTCGACGGAGAATCGAGGAGAAGGCCGCGAACGGGCGCAAGAAAATCTTTCGCGTGTACATCTGCGGCAGAAAAAGTGAGAAAAACGAGAAAGAGAGAAAGAGAAAAGGATATAAAAGGAAGAAAGGAAGCGAGAAGGAGACAATAAAGGAAAAAATAAAAGCCCCAGCAGTGACCAGGAGCGACGTAAAACTGGCTCTGCAAGAATTTTCTCCTCCCTTTATCACATGCACCAAACACTTGAAACTCATATTCGTGTATATAGACACGTTCACAATAACAAGAATGACAACGAATCGAGTTCTTCGAGAATGAGAGACATTTCGTTTGTGAAAACGCTTTGCTAAATATAAAAATTCGCTGTTCATTTCTTTCATTTCGTTTTTCAATTGAGATTTCCAGTTTTATGAAAATTTACTCAATTTTACAAACGCCCTTTATTGTCATCGAATTTTTTTTCCATTTGTTTCAAGGGGTTTCGGTAGTAAAAATGAAAATGATAAGAACTTGATGAAATTTGGACAGAATTTTCTTCTATGAAAAATTTGAGAGAATTGAGAATTTCAAAATTTTCGTCATCACACACCGTGTATAAGAACGTATTTCGTTAGTCAATTACTCAACAACAACAACGTGGATGAAAAATTTGAAAAAATTAGTTTTTAGTTATTTGAGATATAAGAACATTCTCGCCAAATTTCATTAAAGTCTCATCATTTTTCAATTTCCTATGTGTTTAACATGCGTTTGTCTATATTGTGGTATCGGAACTCCTTAAGGGGTTTCATTTTTTCAAATTTTTTCAAATTTTTCATCCACGTCGTTGTTGAGTATTTGAACAACAAAATATGTTCTTATACACGGTGTGTATATCTATGTTCAAAAAGCGTATTTTTGTTGTTCTATTACTCTGTAAATATGAGGAGGAAAATTTTGAAAAAAATAATACTCTCAAATTTTTCATAGAACATTCTGTCCAAATTTCATCAAGTTCTTATCATTTTCATTTTTACTACCGAAACCCCTTAATACGTGAAAAATATTAAAAATGGAAAAAATATGCATCAGAACAAACGACGATACGAATAGATTTCTTTTTAAATTCATTATATAGTAATTAATTAAAATTCATCAAAAAATAATAAAAATAATTCAATGTTACGTCGAACGTTAAATATTTTTGACAAATGTCCAAAAACTGATGAAAGATGTACATTACAATAAATGTGAATACGAATTTATTTTAAATTCATTTTTTCGTTAATGTGTAATTTTTTTAATTTTTATTTTTCAGTTAAATTTTTTCTCTAGTTTTAAAAATATTTATAAAAAAGATTGAACGTTGAACATAAAATTTAATTTTTCAAGCTACAATCATTTCGTAACTATTTTTCATTTGCTACGTAATAAATTTTGTTCACTTTTTAAAAATGGGTAAAATGTTTCACTGACGAGTGAACATTCGGAGTTTTCTTTCTGGCTAAACGATGTATAATGGAAGTAGAAAATTCTTAGCGAGCCGGAAAGAATTGTTCGAGAGATGTTCACGGAATGGATAAATGAAGGAAAAGGAAAAGAAAAAGAGCGAGAAAAAAGGCATCAGTAAGGAATAAAAAGAGCGAGAGAAAAACGGAAGAAAAAGAAGAACAAAAGAGGGAAAAAAAATTGAACCTTTGAAGCGTACTCTCGCGAGCCTCGGAATTGCGTTGGTGATGTGGGGGCGTTTGTTATTAAGTTCGGAGCGAAATCGGCACGAGACACGCCGGTAGCGCAGCGCGTAACAGGCGCCACGTGCGTATACGCGCGACCGTAAGTACGTGACAACGCGTCCAAGCACAAAACAACGTATCGCTCGGATGAATGAATAATTATCACCACGAAATCACCTTTTATACCCTTTCAAATCCCTTTCAAACGTTTTTTTCTCATTTTTTTTCTTTTGTCTCATACACACCGGAAAGAAATATTTCAATTCGTAAATAAATTCATTTTGAATTTCAAATTTTGTCTTTACTCTCAATAAAAAAATTACTTGATAGAAAAATTGAGTAATTATAAATTGAGAAATTTGTTCTGTTCAATTTAATTCAAAGGAAAAATATTTCTGGCTTAGTGAAGATCGAAATTTGATTAGATAACCATGATTAAATTTTTTAATTAAATTTTTTTAAATTAAATTTTCGATCATTAAAATATATAATTGTTATTTTTATAATTAAGAGTATGTAAATGAGTAATTAGAGATTGTGGTGTAACAAAATATTTCAGGAGCCTGCAAATTTTCTCACGTATTGAGCAAGCGAAAAATAGAAAAAAAACTTTTAAAAAAGATTCTCGTTGTCCCACTTGCTATCAATTTTTTTCCCTCTCCGCCAAGAAAAAAATTGATTATTCACAAAAAAGATTTATTTCGTGAGTCGCGTCAGAAAAATTTCCTCGACAATTTATTTTGAGAGAAAGTAGAAAAAATTTATATCGCGTTCTCCGGTGAGGAACACATTTTTTTATTTATCTACTATTCCCCTCTAGCGTGGGCTTCGTCTCTGTTCGTTCATTTGTTTTTTTTTTCATTCACGGTTATAACTCCGTGCTCATAATTAATGCGAAAATGACGATAGAAGGGGAGGTCGTTAACGATATTTTTTTACCATAATCCTCGTTTTGTCATTTCACCAGTTCATTTTATTTCCATTCGTTCCGTTCACATCGAATAAAAAAAAAATCTGAATTTTCTACTGCAGAACGAGACGATTTGAAATTCAAGTATTCCTCGGTCGCAGAATTCGCAGCGAACGGACGTCATATCGAGATCGAAGACCGAATTTGGCACAAAATCCTGAACAATTGAACATCGCAAAGTGTCGAGGACGCGCCAAAAAATATTTTCGAAACCGTCAAAAAAAATTTTTTTAATTTCCATCAGAATTTAGTTTCCGAAAAAAAAAAATAGAAAACGTAAAAATAAATCGAAGAGCCAGAAAAAGGGGGAAAATGGAATCGAAGAAAACAAAGCACAGTTGAGAGCTTGAGGAGTCGATAATCGTACGTTTCCGTGTTATATACGTTTTTAGACTCATATGTACGTGTACGAGCGTGGCAACATGTGCGGAAAAAAGTATGTGGAAAGTCGGGACTAGCCATTTCGAGAGCGATGAAATGCGATCGCGAGGAATTCGCGAAGACACAGAAAAGCTTCGATACACGCCCCGAGCTTCTCCATTTATTTTTTCGAAAAAATATACGACGATGTTGGAAACAAAAGTGTTCGAATATATACTCCTGCATGATATCGACATATGCAAAGTGGCCCCTCCTCTTTTTTTTCTCACTCACGATAAATTGCTCCTCGACGTCTTACCAGAGCTCGCTCCATTTTTTCCTCAATTCTGCTAATGGAAATTTTTGACAGACTTATCAAATTTTTATAAATGATAAATTTGTCATTTATCACTTATGTTATTTTATGCGTCAGTTTTTTGTTATTTTTTATTGACTTGTTATTGTTATTTTGTGAAATGTTATTTTTTTGAGCATTGCTACGATTTATATATAAGACGGTATGGGGTAAGAAGGGCAAAATGGGGTACCCCAAAAATTTGGTCAAAATTTTCAATATTTCAAAATTTGATAAAATTTAATAAAATTTGATATAAAACAGTATATTTTTGGCTAAGAACATTATACTTGGTGATTTAAAAAAACATTTAAACAAAAATTAAAGCTCAAAATCAATTAACATAGCAGATCCAAAAAGATCATTTTCTTTGGGAATGAAACCGCTAAAAACATTTTTTTTTCTCATAAAAATTTTATTTCAGCTGAAAATTTTGTTTCTTTCTTTAATTATTCAGGATATTCAAACCCTTGAAATCGGAAATTTTTCTTAAGTACCCCATTTTGCCCCCCCTTCCCTATTAAAAAATGTTTTTGAAATTTTAAAGTGATTTTATAAATTTTTCCAGTATTTTATTTTTTTTGATTTTTTTGAACGAAAATTTTTTCTTGGATTTTTTGAGTCAAACTTGTTATTTACCTTTCGTTATTTTTTCAATCTTTTGAAAACTTTCGTATATTTTCTCCCCTTTCATAATTTTTTGTTCCTCTTTTCCTCCGCTATTGATTACTCCTCGAACTTTTCTTATTTTTCTTCTCTCTTTCCATCGACGTCCCAATCCCTTTTTCCTCCTCCTCCCGAATCAAAAAAAGCTGAAGCGAGATATTACGATCGTGGATTCCTCGTTATTCGATAATTCGTAACTTCGGGCTCGTAAAATACCCAGCAGGACGGTAAAAAAGAGAAGTTTGACCAGAATTTGAATTTCAGATTTCACGTAACTGCGTGCCGAGGCCCGAAAAAATCATCGAACGGAGATTAAAAATTTTGTTTCCCGAAAAAAGAAGAAGAAATTGAACGAACAAAACGGTTTTTAATAAATCAAACCGTATACGTGTTATCTGCCTCAAAAAATCGAATATCATCAAAATAAAATCAAAATTGGTAAAATCTCGAAAAAATATTTTAAAAAATTTTATACACAAATAAATAGAAAAAAAACTGTAAATAAAAATAAATAAAAAATACATGAATTATAAATAATGATTATAAAAATAAATTTGAAAAATAAAAATAAAATAAAAACATCAAAAAATTGGAATTATTCTTTCACCTTTCTCTTTTTTATTAATTTTTTTCCCTTGTAAAATCGAGGCTCATTATATGAACGAAAGCGAGCTAAAATATTCAGGAAATTTTCTCGGTCTCCGCTTCGCGTTCAAATTATGTCCGGCCAATTACCTGTGCGTTATTATTACGCAACGTCAAGATTTATCAATGCGTTTATCTAGTATAAACGATATTAATTAGTAAAGTAAACAGACAATGGGCGCCCGGGCGGTGTAACGAGTTACGGGTACGCGCGTGTGTGCATTCGCCGAGTAATTCGAGGACCCGTAATGAGCTCGCTCTCTCGGATGTAATCCCTTTTTCCTCTCGCTGTCCCGCGATCCCTCTCTCTCGTTTCTTCCCTCAGGTATAACCGACTTCCCAGTTTTATTCAAAAACGCGGATAATTAAAAGACTCGAAAGAAAAGTCTTCTCTGTCCGCGAGACACTCGAATTTCCTGCGATCCTCATTTATCGCCCTTTTAATTCTCTCATTGGACAGTAAAACGTTGAAAAATTGCACTCAGCGTTCAAAAGAGATATGAAAGTCTCAAATTATTCCACTGGAAAATTTTTTCTCACGATTTTAATTCGATTTCGAATTTCGGGAGTTTTATTTTGTACTTTGTATTTTACTCCTGTGACAAAAATAGTGGACGGTTCAATTATTATGAATTATTTATCTTCGGGAATTATTAAAATTTAGCTCTTGTTTTTCTATTTAAAAATTAACATTTCTTGCACGCTATCGAAAATTATGATTTATAATTTTTCTAATTTTTTATTAATAGTTGTTAGATGGTTTATTGTTTACCAGTAAAAAACATAAAATGTAGAGAAAATTGTTTAAACTTTGTTATTAACATTTTTCATATGCCAGTTATGAAAAACAAATTATAAACGAAAATTCATATTTTTAATGAATTTTACAAATAAACTTTTGAATTTTCCATAAGAGAGAATGTTAAATTTAAAAAACTCTGCAAGTTATCTTCTGAATCATTCAGCAAATTGTTCCCGAATTTGGATGAGATTACACTTTTAACAATGAAGAGTAATGAGAATAATGAAGAGTAAAGAGTAAAATTATTTCTCATCGATAGAGAATTTATTCTCGATTTAAATTTGATCACGAATTTCGAAGAGGTCGAATTATTTATTGAAACACATTATAATACAAAAGAAGTTGACAACCGTTCAATTATTATTAATGAAATATACAAGTTTTATAATATTATATACAATTCTGGTAGGCATGTTACTTTCATGCAAATAATTAGACGACAAGAAACTGAGAAATATTGAGCTTGGAGCGAATAAAAAAAAATAATAAACGCAAAATTATTCCTCTCGAAAATTTACCTGCATATTAATCCAATCTCAAGTGTCAAATTATTCTTGAAACTCATTACCTTTTACTATTATACAAAAATAATGAAAAATTTTTCAATTATTTGCATTATTTATGAGCAATAATTATTCCTAACAGAATATGCAATTTTTTCAGATAATAATTCTCTTGCTATCTAATAATTTTTTAATAATTATTATGATTACTGTTATTACTATTATCATAATGTCATTACAATATTTTTATTATATCATAATAATTATAATTATTATAAAGCAAAAAACTCCGAAATTGCTCTCCGAGCGAAATGCAAATAAAAATGCGTAAAATTATTCTCCTCGGGAAATTTATTTGTATTTTTTTAACCCTTGTACCGCAAAGTTTAGAAAAGCTTACGAAAATGGAGCTCAGTTTGAAGCTTCATAAAATATTCTTGAAGGGTCCAACGAGCAAATAATGAAAAATGGTTTAATCATTCAAATTACTTATCATCGATGTTCGTAAATTTTTTTAACGATAATAAACACAAACGTTGGAAAATTACTCTTCAACGCGAGAAAATGTAAAAAAATGCACAGTCAAATATTTTCCGCTCCGATTCGTCGCTCCGATCCAAAATTCGAAAATTTTGGAAATATTTCGAAAAAAATCTCAACTCGTTCGCAAACTCAAAATTATTTAATCACTTCCGTTATTTATCACCGATAAATCATGAAGGAAAGTAAGAATTATTATGTTTTCTTTTTATCTTTGAGATAATAATTTTTCTCGTAAAAAAATATTTTCTCAAATATCTCATGATCGTCCATCGGTGATAATCGGCGACTCGTTATTCAAACGAGTCCAATGCACGAAAAAGAATCCTAATAATTGAGACGTGAATTTTTATTCAGTACTCACCCGCGACGGCGAATACGAGCAACAAGATCCACGCGTCCATGAGGTTGCCGGTGCGATAACGCCTCTCACGTTTTTCCTGTCGATCGCGAGTGCCCGCCTCGTGAATATTTACGAATAACTCGCGATCATCAATCAGACGGGATTTATCGTCGAGTTTAAATTCACGAAACATCGCGCCGATAAAATAATCGTAAACATGTTCACAGGCACGCACGAACACAATATTTCCTCCCTTACGGAAGCGCTCGAGTTTTCTCAAGCCCCGATCGAAAAAAAAAAACAAAAAACGACGCACTTCACACACTGCGATAATCCGCCGAAAATTCGGCACAGTCGCGCCTCACCTGTCTCGCGCGGTCGAAAACAAAAACTATCCGCGAAACAACAATCTTTCAGAGCTGCCGCCCCCTTCGGTATTTTTTTCTACCCGAAAAAATTCTTTACTTCGAAGATAAAATGTCCATCAGGAATTTCCCCTCGTAATTATTAACCCTCCGTAGCGCACTCGTATCGTCAAGGTGTTTTTATTAATCGAGGGATCGTTGTTGTTCGCGGAGCGCTCTCTCGCGACTCGCGACACGAGACACTCGAGACTCGGGCGGCGTGCAGTGTCACCCAGTCGTCGTCTCTCATTGGCCGCGCGCAGCGGCGTCCGCACCGCTCTTATACACAAACACTGCGCTCTCCTTATAACTGTATACAAATATATGTTTATAAATAATATGAGGCGTTCGGCCGATGTGCACGAGCCAGTTACTCATCCACTATTCATTCACATGATTTGACCGGGTTTCCTTCAAGCGATAACCGAGCGAATGCCCGAGGACGAGCGAGCGAGACGACCCCATCGTCTCGCGATTCGCACGCGCGCGCACTCACGCACCCGCCGTAAACGTGAACGCACACCGCGAGGATATTACAAACTGGTAAACTCTCGGGGAGCGAGCGCACACGCGAGATACGACACTCGCGAGGCAGCTTCCACGTTTGTTCTTTCACTGGCGCTCAAGAAAACGTTGAAAAAAACGTTAAAAACCGAGCGAAAACGTTTCTTCGTTCGCGGTGAAAAGAGCAGCCGACTTTCCCAGGGACTTTCCTCCGCGATTGCCTCAACTTTATATCGAGGACACTTGTTTTATTTTTACGCATTCAAATCGAGCGATATTTTCGATATGTTGATATTTTTTCGTTTCCACATTGAAATGGGAAAAATCGTTGATATCGTGCTGCGAATCGAGATCAAAACGACGCTATATTTGTTTGTTTATTATTTTTATTTTGTTTTTATTCCGAGAAGCGACATCGGCTCCGCGCTCCGGCCTCGGCGTGTGTCTCGCGCGAGAGCTAAGGCCTTACTAATACCACGCGTCCCCAGCGCCCCCCGCTCCCTATCCTTCCCTGCAATGCGTGCTGCTCACCGACTTCTCTCTTTTTCTTATTCTTATTCTTCTTCTTTTCGCTCGCTCCTCTCGTGCGTATACCGGATCTTATACAGTACCGTGCCCGAGCGTATATCTTACTGTGTATTGAGCCACGAGAGAGAGCGCAGCACGCTTCACGTGTGCGCTCTATTCCCGTGCATTTCCTTTTCTTTTTATCTTCGTTCAATCCTCGTTTATTGACTCGAGTTTGTGCATTCTCGTTCAATCCGTTACGAGGAATTCTTACACGTTTCTTCTCAAATATTACCCGATCGTTTTTCAACGCTGCGGGCCCTCCGCGTTTCTACCTCTCGTTTCAACAATACGCTCGTTCTCATTCGACATTTATATGCATAGAGTATATCGTATATCTTATCTATAGATATAACGAGTGTACGTAAATTTGAGTCGGTAGCTGTCGCGAAGATCACGTCGCTCTCTCGGGAGTGACCGAGAGACTCTCGCTAGCACCGTCTCGCCGCTGCGTGTGTTGCTCGATCGCTCCGCTAGAATCGCTCGTACGGGGCTAGTGCTCGGAGCTCGGTCGAGCGGGCTCTTTTTTTTCCCCGTGCGATCCTCTCTGCGTTATCATCGCACTGGCTCGCTCTCTCATTACCTGTGTCGCTCCTCGTTTTATCTCGAGCTGCGCCTCTCCCTGCAATTGTCATCCAGCCTCGATCTCCATTGTGGAAGGAGAAAAGGGCGAGAGGAGGAGTGAGGGAGTCCTTATATGTATGTGTATATGTACATATAAGTATAGATAGAGAGAGAAACGAACGCCACCTCCGCCGCGGTCGCTCGGAGTATTGACCGGTTCGGTGCTGCCGCGGTGTTACAGTAGTACGCGCGGCGACTACGAGGCGGCGGGCCGAACCCCGCGGAGCGCTCTCTCGCTCTCTTCATCCGCCCGCTATCCATCTCGGCGTCGTTCTTTCTCTCCTTGTAGCAACTTGAAACGAATTCGCCGCTTGTTTGCATGTGTGGGGGGATGCGCGCGCATCATCTTTGCCACTTTCTCGCTTTTTCTCCCTCTCGCGCATCGTTTTTCTCTCCCGCTCGCTCTCCTCATCTCGCGACGCGCGGTCCAACCCGATCGGGAGGCAGCGCGAGAAGGATGAAAAAAACGAATCTCTCTCGCTCCCGTTCTCCGCGCGAGCGCGGCGTTGCCAAGTTCCACCTCCTTCGGCGCTCTTCTCACAACTCTTTTCTTCCCCTTTGCCCATACCGTTCGAAATCTACTGGCGTTCTTCTTACCTTTTTCATCCTGCGACTCGATTCGTCTTATTGTAGTTTGTTTTTTTCCCGCTTTTTTCTCCCCCCTGTCGCCTCGATTTTTAGCGTACTCGGGATGGGAGACGGGAGACGACGGGAGGATGAGACGGAAGCCGGCGACGACGCATCTTTTCTTCTCTCGCGTTCTCTCTTCCATCCTGGGCTCTTCGGCATACGTCGCGGAATCGGGTGTGCAACGCGACACATTTCTATCTCTCGAGTCGGCGTCGCATCTCGAATGGCCATTTTCCTCGTAAAAAGCAAATCATGACGGAAACATCGAGCCGTCGTTTCGGACAAATGAATCGCTGAAAATCAATTCCAACTCAAGAGCCACTTTTATTCGCTCTCGCTCCGTGGGACAAAATTAATAAAAATGGTTCAATCGACCTTTTTCGATATTAACGAAGTAATAGGAAAAGAGAGACAACAGGGAGATAAAAAAAATAATTAGTAGATGGCGGTACAAAAAACCGTTGAGACGAACAAAACATTTTTTCACTGCCTTATTACGTCATGATCATAACCTCCTTTTGTTATTTTTTCTAATTTTAGAAACTAGTTGCTTTTACGTTTCCATTCATCAGAGAACAGAATTATTACAAATTTTATAATCCATTCTTTTTAATTGAGCTTAAGGACGTAACAATAAAAAGAAAATAATGAAAGAAGTAATTAACAAAAAATGACTAAAAAACCATCATCCGAATAAAAGAGCACATACATTTTTCATCAACATCTAACAATGTTTGGATGCTTTTTTTCATCTCCTCGTCAAAATGAGAGACATGAAACTTGGAGAAGAAACAGAATGCTTTATTGTCCGCACAGTCTACATTAAATTCTTATTTTCATGGTTATGTACATTTTACAATACAGATGCGATGAGCCCGTCGACCGCAATCACCCAGCTCTAATTATCTCCCATTTCATGATTCAGAATTAACAAAAACGTCACTCTCCATTTTTCCAATATAAATAATAATGCAAAAGAGGATTAAAAAGGAACTAAATATACAAACAAAAAATCCCTGAATACAGAATATAAAGAAGAGGATTTTCATTTTCTGACGTCATTAAGCAGTAATCATATTATGGTCCTTCTTTCTTACTATATATAGAACTACAGAAATGGGTTACTTCCCGAATTCGAGAATTAATGAAAAACGTCACTCATCTTTTTACGAATATTAACATAATAAAACTCGAAAGAGGATTAAAAGGAACTAAAAATACGAATAAAAGGTGGCCTCGCGAAGTAGTTAACCAACAAAATGTTCGTCCTTCCACGTCATTCGGCAGTAATCAAATCTCGTGTATTTTTTTTTTCGTTCCTTACTACAATTCGAAACAAGTTACTTCCCGAACTCGCCGCAGTTGTACTTGTTCCCGAGAGTAAGTTTTCGTCGCTCCCTTTCCTCTCGATCGCTTCCGCATTTTTTTCCGTGTTGTTCGGCGCGGAGTATCCGCGCTGTGTATATACACGTACAATTCTGAACCCCTCTTAAAAACCGCATCAATCATGCTCGCCACGTATATCCGAGGCGGTGAGGAGAGAGCGTGTTTTCGCATAGTGTGTGTGTGTGTGTGTATAAACGTCCAGGTGGCACTTGTCGGGGCGTCGCAGCTTCGTCAAACGAGTCCCGCGAGTATTCACGAAGCTCGTGGAGCGAGCGCTCGCCCCCTAACCTCCCTGCGTGCATCCCCCCCCCCCCCACACCGCCCCACACGGACGAAAAACTCTTCCCTTCACGCAGCCATTCTACGGACAAAACAACTTTGAACCCTTTTCTTTTCTACCCTCTCGCTTCTCTACTCCTCGGCACGTTAAACCTGCTCGCTAATTCCACCCTCCTGACATATTTAACTGCGCACCAACTTTATATTTATTCGCCTTGTACGCTCGAGCTCGCCACGAGTGTTCTCGAAACATTGTTAATGCCGGTGCACGGTTCACCGGACTCGTCGCATCGCTTTAATGATCCCAATTGGGAGCGTTTGTTAGATTTTTACATCCTCGAGGATCGGGAACATGGGATGAAAGGTATAATTGCGTGTCCTATACCTTTTTTTGCATGGCCTCAAAATCACGGGATTTCGAAACAGAATTAAAGTGGTTCTTTCGCTTTATTAACGCCGTGAGGACTTTCGTTCCGTCTTATCGTTTTCTTCATGTTACAATTTCATATTTTTTATAAATTATAAAAATATTGTTTATTGTGTAAATGTTTTTTTTTTCCAGAAGGCGATACGTATAGGAGATTCTTGAAACAAGTGAATGGATCGATTTTTTTACAGAAAGGATTTCCGATTTTCGAGCCTTCGGGAATATTCCATTTTTTATGATCGAGCATTTTTATTTGACCATAAGAAGCCCACGCAGCTCGGCCGCTTTACGTTCCCCGAAATTTCTTGTCGCACCTTTGTTTGCTATTATTTGCCGACTTTTTCAGAATGTAAATATTTGTTTTTTGAAGGTAGTCCTATCACTGGTGGGGAGATCGAAATTTTGTACCTCTTTTTTCTTACATTTCAAGTGGACTGAGCGTTTGTTGACTAAAAAAAGTTGTTGCGAATTGTCTAAAGAACAAAACACTCAAAATTCACGTTGATCCTGCATAAAGATTATTTGTTATATAATAAACAGTTGTTATATATTATAAACAGTTATATAAAAAAAATTGTTCCAAACTAATTAAAGAACAACACGCTCAAAATTCAAGTGGATCCTGCATAAAGTTTATTTTTTATATAATAAACAAAATAGTAAAATAAATTAGATTAGATTTTTCGAAAAATTTAATCGAAGCTTATTGGATTCCATATAAAAACGTGAGCAAAATTTCAAAAGGCTTCATCGACCGAAAAATCGTTGTTGAAAATCGCGATATTTAATCCTCGTCGGTTAACGTGGTTGTAAGCAACCGTTGAAGCTAAGGATGGATCATTCGTGTCCCATGCTTATTTTACAATGTTTTAGCCATATTTGAAAAAATTCTTAGACATTGTTTGAACCCTCAAATGAATGGAAATAATTTGTTCTAACCGAAAAAAATGAAATAACTATTTCATGCAAAATATAGAAACGTGCAGGCATTTTCCACGATAATGTTGAAAAAATCATATCTCCAATAATTTTTTAAATACATTGAAAAATCCAATGCCATTTTTTCATTGAAATAACAATTTTTAAGGAAAAAAATATGACAAATCTCAAGGATTAATTTTGGATCCTTATTTTTCGTCGTGAAAAATGTTTTTTTACCGCCATATAAGATTCAATGAAGGAAGAAATATTTGGAACAATATTAACACATAAAAAACGGTATTTTGGTATGAAACCTCTGACATTCTTATTGAAAAAATAAATAATGCATACAGTCCCAAATTTTTAATCGGAAGGGTCTAACATAAGAGAAATCGATATTGAAAATTTGGACTGGGGCACAAATGGTTCTTTTGGAAGGTTGCGAAAAATGACGATTTTTAAAGTATAAAAATTCATTTTCATTTTCCAGTCGGTAACAGCTCTTGAAATTTTACACGCGTACATATAGCACTAAAGAATATTTGTGCAAATTTTTTCAAAAAAAAAAAAACAACCTCAATATTTCGATTTCTATACGATGAAATTTCTAAATTCTAAATACACTTTCGAATATGACAAACAACGTCAAGACAAATTTTTGACGAATTATCTTGAAAATAATTTCACTTGGCAATTCGTGCCTTCATTTACACGTTTCGTTCTACAAGTAGAAGATATTTAAAAAAAAAAATCTTATTTTTAACTTTAACGAACGAATTTCGAATGATTTGCCAAAAAAAATTACGAACATAATTGGATAATTTTTTCTCTTTCTCTAAATTTTTTTTTTTCGCAAATCATCTCGAATCCCTTCGTAGAATTCATCGTTGTAGAAAAAAAATTAACGGGCGGCTTTTTTCCATCTTCCCAGAGTCGAACGGAGGAGGAATCGTTTCCTACGCCGCTGATGATTACGTATTCGGGCTCATCGCAGGGAAAACATTCGCATTCGAGGTACCTAATACCGAGAAACGTTTTAGACCCCACAAACCCCGCCCCATACTCGACACAGATCCACTCAACTATTTTCTCGGGGCTTTTTTCTCTATCATATTTGTCGAAACTCGCTTCTTCACTTCGTCGTTATTATGCTCGAGTTAATATACAGTCGAACGGCTTTTTACCTTTTTTCTCTCATTACTCACCTCGGTAAATCGACTTTGAAAATTCCCGCACTCAAGAACTTACGCACGAGAGACTGAATTAACTTTCATACCGACAGAGAACAAAGTTTCCGGTTGAAACTTTTCAAAAAAGATGTTTATGATTATACGCTTGTATTTTATATCCAAGTGCATAATTTAATGTTACAAAAGACGAAGAAATAAGAAATTGAAAAAGTTTTGAAATAATCCTCGTTGATGAAAGATCCGCAGATCTCTTTTTATTAATTCCGTTCTAATTGTTTTCGAGCTAGTGAATAAGAAAATTGGAATCGTGTTCATTATTATTAATTATTTTTATTTATCCATCTTTGTCGCTTGGACATTTTTTTTCGAGCTTTGCAATTGCTCTCGGAAACGTTGCAAAGAGGGAAATAATTTTCTGCATTCAAATTGATCCAAGCAGAGAATTCAGTAGTACGAAGAAAAGAACTTCATAATTTAAAAAAAGTTTTAAAAAAATTATGTATTTTGTCAAGTTTGATTTTTAGTCCATCTCGTGTGGTGAATTTTTGTCGAATATTTATTAAATAAAAAATAAAAAAAATTACGTAATTTTTATTTGAATATTAAAACGTCGCTCGAAAAAATCCAAAGTAACGCACTAGCAAATTTAAAAAAATTCTGAGCGACCTTTTAAATTTCAAATTCTGAATTGAAACTTTCAGAAACTTTTTTTTTCGTCTATAGAATTATACCGTAACAGGAAAAAAAAATTCGATTTTTGACGATTTTTGAAATTTCAAAAAATTCGGAGCGATCTTTTAAAAAAATTTTTTTGAGCTGTTCTTTGGAGGTAACTCTTAAAATATCGAAAACTAACATTTTTTCATACGAGACTAAAAAAAATAGTCGGTTTTTTTGCGCCACCCTAATACACATGGACATAATTATTAATCGATTTTGTCTTCTTTGTCACTCATTATCATGAATTATTTTTATTTCGTCAGTCTTCGTGGGTTAAAAATTTCTTTTCGAGTGTCGCTTTCTCGGAAACCTCACAGAGGGCGAAAAAAAGGCTGTGCAAGCAAAGCGAGTACACAGGAAAGGCGCGCTCGTGGAAAATGGACGTGTGTCCTCGAAGCCGACATAACGCGGGCCCGGAGCGTGCAAGCTCATCGACGTGTTGACAAGAAGAATAATAAGAAAAATCGAGACTTGAAAAGAGCGAGCGAAAGAGAAGATAACAGAGAGGAAAGGAAAACACGCGGTGAATGGGCTCTCACGGGACTTTACAAATTTCATAAGACCTTCTCGCCGGGGACGATGAAACGTGTTTTCGAATTCTCGATGAAACAGTCGAGCTACCTGTCATCGACTATTAATTTATACTATTCCTTTCCTTGTTATCTGGAAGGTGAATAACCTCCGGGCTTTCGATATCTTTAGTTACGCACCGGATTTATTAATGCGCGAATATAGGAAAATCGAAATTGCAGAACAAAATTAATATCTTTTGAAAATATGGAAGCCCGATAGAAACGAACTATGTATAGTATAGTAAGGATTAAAATACATTAAACTATATAAATGGTAAATACCATAATTTTTTAAAGTCTAACTATTAGATAACAACGGTACTTGCATGGAAGTTCGATGCCCGATATGATTGCCTATTTTGTTGTTATTAATCAATAAATAAATTTTCATGAACCGACAGTCGTGGACCCGTGGTCGATGTTGAGTTTCGGCGATCCCACAAATTAAGCCGACATTGGGCGCGGCCAATACTTGGATGGGTGACCGCTCAATTTTTATCGGCTAACGGGTCAGTGCTGAACGGGAGGTGATTTTTTCTTGGTCCATCGAGGTTTGATAACTTCGAAAAATCCAGAAAAGACGTCACCGGATGTATCGACATGGGTTTTGTGCAGTTTTCCCGTGCCCATGTGTAAACATGTGCGAATGCGATACAGGTTAGGGCGGAAGTCGGCTGCAGACGCAATAGGGGGAAAATTACGGGGAAAAAAAGGAAAAACAAGTGGAAAAGGAAAATACTGGAAAAGCAATGCTGGAAAACACCATGGCATATACGGCTCTGGAAGGGCACATTGTTATTAAAACTAAAAAGTTGTACGAAAGGAACGCGAACTAACTAACTAAATTCTCATGAAAATTTCGACGAAACATCCATTCTTCTGATCAAAAAGGAATATAGAATAGAGGATCACGATGGGCCCCTCTAGATATCGACACAGTGTCGCTCTGTGTCGTAGATGGAAAGCACCCACTACAGTCGACTCTCTCTTGTGGCAACCCATCGGGAATGGTGACTCGTTACAGGCAACTTCTCCTCCATCCCCACTTTTGGCATATGCCCTGCAGCCCTGCCGGTGGTACATGGGACGATGCATGCGCCAAACAGTCGTGGCATCAGAGTAGGGATTAAAAAGTTGCTTTTAGGCAGAGTTTAAAGTTGCCGTGAACGAGAAGTTGCCCGTAGTGATGTTGCCACAAGAGAGAGTCGACTGTATCACCATACCAATTTTCGTCACTACGAACCATAAATCATTCATACAATACATGATCGTGGATATGTCAATCATATATTAAGACGTTTCTTCCATCACAGTGTTTTCTTCAGATTTCACTGGAAAATTTGCCGAAAAATTCTTTGACGTTGTATGCACATCTGTGTAAAATTTTACGGGTCCTTACCAACTCAGAATCAAGATATTCATACTTCAGAATCATCATTTATTGCAACCCCCCATAAGAGCCCGTGTTAATTATCGCGATATGAACGACGGGTATCTTAATTTTTTGGTCAGTGGAGCTTGTTGAAATTCTGCACACATTTTACATAATATTTTTATATCACCTCAAAAAAATAAATAAAAAAGTAAAAGAAGGATTGAAAAACTTGAAACAGAAAATTATAAATAAGGAAGAATTGATTCGAAAATCGAATTATAGCTGTAAGTACAAACATCTGACGGAACATACGGAAGAACCATGAAAATATTCGAAAACAAAGGAGGTAAAAGTCAAAGACAAAGAAATGTGGACAAGACTTATTGTTAGATGCGAAAGTATAGGAAGAGCTGGAAGAAAAGGAGAAGATGATTGAAGATGTAGATTATGTATGAGGGATGACGAAACGCTAGGGCATCTTCTGGTGTGCAATGAAGGAACGGAGATGATAAACGGCAAATCAACGTAAATATGTCAAATATTGGTTGAAAAAGAAATCGGAGAACTGCATGTTGCAGAACGGCTGATCGGTATGCTTAAAGGAGATGTAATCAAAGAAATATGTGATTATTCTAGAGAAATATAAAAGCCGTGTAAATCAAAAGACGTAACTATTGGGATCTGACAAAAATCAACATGACATCTGGCGGCAATTTTTTTAACTACGAGCGAGATGCAATCTCAATAGAAAACCACAATTATTTATCATAATCATTATTGAACCCTTAACGTCGCCATAAGACTAAACTCCGCCACGGGTTATGCAAATAAAGCTCACTACTCACTACTGCTATAACCTCAAAAAAGCTTCGATTAATTTTTTAGGTTATTTACATTTTTCCTTACATTTTATTCTATTACTATATTAATTTTCATCACTATATGAACGTAATAATTCACTCTACAATATAGGACTGTATATGTATATGTCAATGATATTGATACAAATCGTTTTACTATTACTATAAATTTTCGTCACTCCGAACGCTCGAACGAATTCTTCTGCACCGTATGCCCGAGCGACGCTGAATGCGTTCAGTGCGTTAGATTTGTGCGCTATCGTTCGCTTCTTTTTATCGTCACGTGCACATGGGAATTGCATCCGAGCCAGTTATGCCAATAAAGCAAAAGTGAAGTAGGTATATGGAGCGAGCTCCCAGGGAGCTTTTGTTCCACGGCGTTGATTAGCTTCATCCCGTTTTTCTTTTTGTTGTAAATGCGCTCAAGTGCGAACGGGGCGATATCGAATGCTCGTTTAGCAGCTCAAAGTTGTTTTGCTCGCGTCGCCTGCGCTCCTACGCCGAACAATGAATTATACGACTCGACGACGAGACCGTGTGTTCGTTGAATTCTTAAACTTTTATAATATTTTCTCATGACTATTTTTTTATTTTTAATCTCACACGTGCTAGATTAAATTCCACGGCAATGCGAGAATCATTATTGTAATATGGGCAAACACGTATGAAGCATAAGAGTTTGAAAAATGATAAGAATTAAAAGGGGTTGATCAAATATCGATGATATTCCACAAAAATCCGAATTAAAAATATTTCGTAATTGAAACCGGACATTTTAGAAAAAAAAGTTATACCGCACCGATCGATTACCTTTGAGAAATTTAATGTCGAAATACGGGAATTTTGTACAGCGTCTTATGGCGCGGTTCTAGATACACGCGTTTAATATGATTTTTTGTGAAAAAAGTCATTTTTTCCGAATTTTTTTTTCAATAATTTTTTTTTTCATAACGAATATTAAGCGAGTCAAAAAAAACCTGTGCAGTCTTTCAAAGAAAAGTTGAAAATAGACTATAAATGACTTTTTGTGAAAAAAGTCATGAAAAATAAATTCATGAAAAAAAAATATTAAGCGAGTCAAAAAAAACCTATGCGGTCTTTCAAACAAAGGTTGAAAATAGACTGTAAAATTTTTTTCCACTTTTTTTTGCAATTTTAAAATGATTTTTAGGTCGCCAAAGTGAGTGAGGTTGGTTACACCCCATGTGACTATTACGTTATTTTTCGGAGGTGTGACTACATTCTCGATTAGACAGGTCCAAAATTTTTCGATTCTCTTCTTAATCAAACATCAAAGATCAAAGATTCCGTTAGAGTCTTAAAAAATGCATGTTACCGAACTATTTTTTGATAAAAACGTGAAAATCTCTCGCAACTATCGACGCCGTGAATGAAAACGGCCGATGACGACGAAATCAATTAATTAACTTTATCGTAAATATTATTCTCCTTATAACTTTTGAACAATAATTTTCGGTGGAATATTTTAAAGTGTAGTAACAATTATTTTTCCTGTGATCTAAAATAGCAAAATGTAACTTTTTCAAAAATTGAAAATTTTTATGATTAGCGTAGTCGGCCCAGTGAATTCGACAAGTATATGGAAGTTTTTCCAGAAAACCAGCATTTTTCGAACACTAAATAATTTATTCCGTAGTTCATGAATATCTGATGAATTTTAAAAAGCTGTTGAAACGTTTCTTAGATTTTTCTTAAAATCAACAATGTGTGACGCCAAACTAACTATTTAATGCTATACTGATAGCAGCTTATAGTTAAAGTCTGGAAAAGTTATTATATAAAAGTTTCTTAGATTTTTTTCAATCATTACTTCTTCTTCTGTTTGCTCGTTCTTTTTTTTTTTTTTTCTTCGAGCTGGCGCTGCGGTACTGTTTAGCACCATGATGGCCAATTTTTTTCAATCATTACTTATGAACATTTTTTTCGGAGTTGTCGATTGTTGCCTATTTCAATTTAATGACGGGAAAAACACAAAAAAGTATAAGTCGTGTGTTTATATAAAAAATTCTTATTCATTGAATTCTCACGAATAATCTATCCAGAAATTCAGTTTGAAAGTTTAACAGGAGTCTTATTAGATACTCAGAAGCCTATTAAAATTTTTTATCGATATTTGCTTGTTAATCCGATTATCAGGTGAACTCTCTTAAAATTGAACTTCATTTAAATTGGATGAAAAATTAAATAAATTATTCTCTCTTTACTTTGTTGATTTTTTACGTGTTCGATAATCACATTTTTTCCAATGTACAAACAAATTGAGGATTATATTTGCGTAAAATTGTTTGCCATTTTTTTTAAAAACTCTCGCCGTGGTTGTGAGCCCCGTAAAAAATGCAACTCATCGATATTCAATTCGATGAGCATACGAAATTTACGGTGGAAACCCAGAGACTTTCGGTTATCTGAATTTCGATAATTTAGCGCCCACAGCGAGACTAACCCTCGGTGAATGGTTTGGGGCACCGGTAATAATCATAATACGATTTCCCTGGGGCTTTTCGATGTTTATGCTAATGCCAAGCTTTCGATTACAATCGATCGATTAATTTGTACAGTCATGTAGAGAAAATTAACACTGAATTATTCTTCGAACGTGACTGTCACAATTCTTAAAATTGTACAGTAAAAAAAAATTATAATAAACTTGGAATAAAAAAAAAACTGAAAAATTAGAAACAGAAATTAATTAAATATACAAATAAGAGATGAAATCTATTGATTTGGAGAAATTGGTAAAATTCAGTATTATTTTTGGAATGAGAATTGTGCAATTTTTATAGATGAGGAATTTCAAATAATACATAAATAATAAAGAATAAAGAGATAATCAGAAACTGTTGGAAAGTATGAATTAGTTATTCTTTGAACGTATTACAATTTTCAAAAATCAATTATTAGAAATAGTGAACATAAATTCAAAATAATAATAATAAAATAATGTAAAAATGAATAAGACTAGAAAACTATTTTTTGTGTCCATTCGAATTTTCGTGTCGAGGACAAAAAGATTTTTGCTCGTCAAGATTGCCATTTACATCGGCTTATTGATTTTTTATTAAGTTTTATTATTCTATTTCTCGAATTATTTACATCAGAATCCATAAGGGTTGCGCGCGAAGCGCTTTATTGTGTCTGTGCGGTCTTACGCAATGTAAATTGCCTTTTGACCTCAAACGCAATAATGCCAAGGGCCATACCGGTATTGAGACTCTCGACATCGTTCGTCATCGGTATATTGACGCGAACGCCACCCCGCTGTTGGATCATCTGTATCGATTCGTAGCTCAATCCTTCAGTTTCACCGCCTACTATCAGTATTACCTCGTTCGTTGAATAATTCGCCGAATAATACGGTATGACGGGAATGCGAGAGGCCAATTCCTTCATCGAAACTTTTCTGAGTTTGGATTCCTCTTGCTCATTTTTCTTTTTGGATGATTCACCAGAATTTTGAGCCTCGTCCTTCAATTCTGTGGATTCTGAAAATTTTTCGAATCTCAAATTCGAATTTACGATTTTTGTGATAATTTAGGTTTGTAAGATTTACCTGAATTTTGAGTCTCGTCCTTCAACTCCAGTTTGTCTGATTCAATATCCAATTTAGGGTTTTCGAGTTCATTTGCGGATTCAGGCGATTTAGCTAAATTTTGAGTCTCGTTCGTCAATTGTACGGAATCAGATGATTTATCTGCCTTGAATTCGCTCGATTCCTTCACGTTATCTGATGAATTTTCTGAATGACATTTTGCGATTTTTTCGGAATTTTCGATCGAAGTTTCGGACGAATTTTCAAGGTTTTGACTGTTTTCTGCGTTTGGCTCATCGACGGAATTATCTTTGAAAACGGCAGCATCGTTGTCAGCGATAAAAACACTAGCGGTTCGACTCGTCAGGTCATCGATGTCGCTCCAGTCTACTGATTTGAATATCGATACTCGAAAGTGGGCACCAGCCGCGCTCCTTAAAACTTTCGGTTCCCAAACATCGACACATCCTATTTCATCGAGAAAATAAATTAATTATCTCCAATATCTGATCACTCTAATTTTTTTCGGTACATCCAAAACGAACCTTTGGTTAAAATAACTTTTTCACATCCAACACCAGCAGCTGCCCTAAGAATTGAGCCCATATTTCCTGGCTCTCTGACATTGTCGCATATTATTGTTACAGGCAGAGTGTCTACTGTGGTCCGTTTGTCAAACAGCTTGGGAGTTTTGAATACACCTGCAATTTGTGTAACAATTTCAATTTGAAAAAAATGATAATTTATCCTACGTTACAAATTTCCCAATAAAATTCAATAATAAATAGAATTCATGAAAATTATATTCATAACTAATAAACAGAAAAAACCCAATTCTATTAAAATTTCCTTTTGAGAACAAGAAAGTGAAAAAAAATTATGATTTTACCCATAATTCCTGGAGAGGTAGTGAGAGTTGACCAAAGTTGAAGACTTTCGTAAGGAACTTTGTACAATTTTACTCCTTTTTTTGGCAATGACAATTTCTCAATCTCAGTTTTTCTGCTAAACATTATTATTTCAGGTGTGACTTGTGCATCGATGGCATCCTGGATCATTCGATGACCTTCCAATAAAATTCGATCCGTTTTTTCTCTGAGTTTTCTAGATCTCAGCGATACTATCAGTTGTCTTGAAGAAAAAAAATCAGATTATTAGTGATAAAATTTACATAAGAGGAACGAAGAGCTCTTCAATACATTACTTACGGAAGTTTTCTGTCGGATCCAGTATACTTGATGATATTTAAATCACCGTTTTCCTTAAAAGTTTCATCGCTCTCAACTTTTTGACCTTTCTTCGATCTTTTATTGGGAGGAAGATGTTTTTTTCTGGTCCTCAATGGACGATGTTCAAGATCTTCGGTCATGACATATTTCCTCGGTTTGACTTTTTCTTCCGGTTCCAATAAAACTTGCTCGTTAGCTATACCGGACGGTGCACGCGTGGTCCATTGCGAGCCGTATCTCTGAACGACTGATTCAATTTTTTGCAATTGACAAAACTGTAGACTCTTGAAACTTTGTCTTGATAATTGAAAAGTACGACAAAACATTTTCCTCTGCGTGCTATCTTGAATTGCTTTTTCTATCCAAAATGACAACACTTAATTTCAATTCCGTAAATAAGTAATTTTATTCTGTTACTTATTTAAATCAATTGTTCAAAGAATTTCTTATTTTTCTTCACACTTGCCGGTTGTTTACACCGGGAATGTTTTTAGTAAATTATTACGAAGAGGTTAGAAAACGTGTTCGAAGGTTTCGACGAGCATCAGCGCTCCATCGGTATAATTGCGAACTAAATTAATTTTCGTTTATTCCGACAGATGCGTGAGCAGCTAATTCTTGTTTTCTTCCGCCGAGAAAGGAACGAGGCCGAAAAAAGTGTGACGCACCTGGGCATAACCTCACAAATGTCAATAGTCAATACGTTGAAAGTTCGACCAATTAGTCGATAATTACTGCAAGCTGCGAAGCAACAAAAAATAATAATAAGAAGAAATCATGAGTTCCGCATCAGATTGGCCCGAGGTGATGCTCGCGGCGAAGGAAAACCGGCACGAGCTTGTACTCTCGCGTGCGGACGTATCCCAAAGAATAGCCAAAGCCGGCCTTCACGGCAGTCTCTTCGAGCTTCAGAATTTAAATTACCTCGCGATTCACGAGACTTGTCTCGAGGTTGTTCCAGACGCCATCGCGAAATTGGAAAATCTCATGACGCTGGCGCTTCACTCGAACAAGATAAAGAGACTGCCCGAAGCCGTAGGAAAATTGAGCAAGCTGCGAGTACTCGATTGTTCCAGGAATCAAATAGAGGAACTTCCGGAAACTCTTTCCAACATGCCGCAGCTGACCACGATCAATTTCAGCTCAAACGTTTTGACCGAATTGCCTAGTCAAGCGGCCAATACAAAATTGAGCTCGCTCGATTTGTCGAACAACAAATTGAAAGTTTTTCCTAACGTTTGTTATCCGGAGCTTGTACATTTGGCGGAGATCAAGATCAATGGAAATCAAATAAAAGACGTGCCGAGCAATATAACTTGTTTGACGGCGTTAAAATTGATGGATCTTGCTGACAATTTGATACAAGGTAATAACGAAATTTTTACTTTGAATTTAGTTTACTAGGAAAATGGAATAATGATCTTTATATTGAAAAATTGAAGATATTAAATTGTGGGCTGTTGGCAGTTTTACCCGGAGAGCTTGCAGATTGTCCAAAATTGAAGGATTTGAATCTGAAAGGAAATTGTCTTACTGACAAGAGACTATCCAAGTTGGTAGACCAATGCAGGACCAAGCAAATTTTGGATTACGTTAGACAGCATTGCGCGAAATCTGACAAATTGGACAACACCGCTGGCGGTGGGAAGAACAAAAAAGGCAAAAGAGGAAGGAAGAATTCCGAAAATCAGACATCGACCAAAGAAATGGAATCTCTTTGCCACAAGATGAAAATTGTCAAAGTGTCGGATGAACAGCCAGTTATAAAAATAAGCGATTCCGTTAAAGCCGTTCGACCGCACATAATCGCGTGTATCGTTAAAAATTTATCCTTCACCGAGGAGAGTTTCAAAAAATTTATTCAACTGCAGACGCGGCTGCACGAAGGAATTTGCGAAAAAAGAAACGCCGCTACGATCGCCACTCACGATCTCAGTTTACTAACTCCAGGTAAACGCTGGAAAAAAATTTATTCAAAATGTATTCAATCTATAAATTTTAATGATGTATTTTTATTTTTTAATTTTAGGTGACTTGACGTACATGGCACAAGCGCCTAACGATATCGAAATAAAACCGCTGATGCGCAATAAAAAGATTACCGGAGCGGAATTGTTTCAACAACTGCAAACCGAAGCGATAAATCTTCGAAAGGAGAAAAAACGAAACGTTTATTCCGGTATTCACAAGTACTTGTACTTGCTGGAAGGAAAATCTTTGTTTCCTTGCATACTCGACAGCACTTCTCAGGTCATTTCTTTTCCACCAATAACGAACAGCGATAATACGAAAATGTCACCGGAGACAAAATCAATGTTGATCGAAGTCACGAGCGCAACCTCTCAGCAAGTTTGCCGGTGAACATTTATATAATACCAAAAAATTCTTTATTTAGTATTTTCATTAATTTAAATAATGGACTAGAGTCATTCCATATCAAATCGACAAATAGTTGGAATCGACCCCTTCCGATTTGGATGAATTTTGGTGGGAAGTTTTCTTTCATCATGAAACAAAGTTCTAC
>JAPYYX010001001.1:0-35572 GCA_030522605.1 Cremastinae sp. B BG-2022a
GAAAAAAATCATGCTCACGTATTTTATGTTAAAGAACATCCTGACAAAATTTTATCACATTCTGATCATAGTCGCTTATGTACCGAACCACCTTAAGGTATATTTACCGATTTCCGTAAAAAAATACGCGTTTTAATGAAATTTTCAAAAAGAAATTATTTTACGCGAATGCAAATCGTATGAATTATTTTTCGTTTTTCTTAGACTCTCATGGAAAGTTGTACTCGATTGTTTTCTTGTCGGAATTTCAAAATTTCAAAATTTAAACTTACCGCAAATCCGAGGATGATGAAAATTTGGAATTTCATTTCGGCGAATTGCACAAAAGACTATGCCACAACTATGCTCAAGCCTCGACTTTTAGTAATATTATGATTGAACCGTGCGATAGCAAATGTACATAAACGGTGCGGTACAAAAACATTTCCTCACCAAACCGGATACAATTTTGCAACAAAGTAGTCCAATATGGTTGATAAGCTTCCGATTGAACCGTGCGATAGCAAATGTTGATAACTGATGTGGTATAAATACACTTCCTCGCCAAACCTGATGCAACTGTGCAACAAACAGTTCAATATGGTTGACAACCTTGTAACAACTCGTTTTTCCTATCTTGTTTAAAATCCTCTCAGGAAACATTACCCAAGGACGAAGATGAACTGCAACTCGATAATTCAGTACAAGAGCTTTTTTAAAATATGCAGAGTATAGTAATCACATTCTGATCAAAGATGTTCAGGGTAGAAATTATACTACATAAGTGGTTAAAATTCGATCCGGCACTTTGATTGCCTCACTACGGCAGTAGTAAGGCAATTCCGATTAGGAGTGATGAGCACGTCAACTATATTTTTTCTTCAATTTATTTTCTGCTTAATTGAGTACATGCTCTTTGAAAGATAAAATTTGATAGACACGGCTCATCTGATAATTTTAAATACTTTAGATGTAGTGATTTATTTGCAAAGTTGAATTCTTAGCGTCATCAATTTGTCAATTAAAATACTTTTAAAGAATTGGGAAATGGAACATTAGGTAAATTTCCAAATAAATGTATTTTTTCTCGAAGATCGGGGTTGATCACTTCTCAGAGTCTTGGTATGACACGATTCATCCTTCGGATAGTAGGATTCAAGATCCCAATGACATTGGTCAGGACTGGAATGATATTGTCATCTGTTAAAGTTTGAAGAAGTCCGCCTATGATGCCACCACCTGAGCAGGAATAAGCCGCTGAGGTCCCGTCACCGAGAAGCGCGTCGAGTAGCTGAGAAATGTCAGATATGATGGAGGACAGCAGTTCACGATTCTCGTCATTGTCGTCGACACTACCACTTTGCAGCAAATCTGACAAAAAGTCCCGAACTCCGATAATCTCAGTTTCAAGACCGACGTAATAATATTGGCTTCTTGGACCCTTGTTTTTATTTCCTGCTTCGAGCTCAATATCTGAAAGATTTTCGATAATGTTATCCAATAAATTTCCAACCGTGACCAATAAATCCCCAACGCTGTCCGACGAACTGGAACACGATGATTCTGTCGATGAGCTCGCTTGACGTCTGGCCCGCGAATTCTGAACAGCCACAGTCGCAGTTGCCTAATGAAATATTTTTAATAACTTAGTCTTTAAGGTATATTAACCGATTTACGTCAAAAAATATCAGTTTTAATAAAAATTTCAAAAAAGATTGTTTTACGCAAATGCAAATTGTATGAAATTATTGTTAGTTTTTCTTTTAGACCCTCATAGAAAGTTGTATTCAATTGTTTTCTTACCGGAAATTTGAATTCAAAGTTTAAACTTACCGCAAGTCCGAGAACAATGAAAATTTGGAACTTCATTTCGACGAATTGCACAAAAGACTATGCGACAACAGAAGCTGAAGCCTCGACTTCTTGTACGATTATGATTAAGCAGTGCGATAGCCAATGATTATAAATAGCGCGGTGCAAATACTTCCTCGCCAAACCGGATATAATTATGCAACAATTAGTCCCATATGGTTGATAAGCTTCTGGGTAGACCGGACGATAGCAAATTTTTCCAACTCATGTGGCACAAATTTCTGGTTATAAATGTGTCCGCGTTTTGGTAACAAAACTTTTCAATTGCAATATTTTCCAATTTGATCCGTAAAATCACGCAAAGCTCCCACAAAGTGACATTTTTGATCCTCGTTGATAAGTTTTCCGTGATTTCGCAACGGAAATTGTAAAAATATTGAAATCGAAAAATTTTGTAACTAAAACTTGGACAGAGTTCTCGGACCGTGTTCACACACCTATACACCAACCTGATGCATGCAATAATTTTGCAACTACTCGTTTTTCCTACCTCCTTTACAATACTCTCGGGAAACGAGCGTTTTTAAAATATGCAGAATATAGTACAGTCGACTCTCTCTTGTGGCAACCCATCGGGAATGGTGACTCTCGATACAGGCAACTTCTCCTCCATCCCCACTTTTGGCATATGCTCTGCAGCCCAGGGATAAAAAAGTTGCTTTTAGGCAGAGTTAAAAGTTGCCGTTAACGAGAAGTTGCCCATAGTGATGCTGCCACAAGAGAGAGTCGACTGTAGTCACATTCTGATCGAAAATGTCCAGGGTAGAAATAACACTACATGTATGGTTAAATTTCGATCCATCTTTCTCGCTCGAAAAAGTGAGGAAAACGCGATCGCGGTATATAAAAGATTATTTTACGCGAATGCAAATCGTAAGAAATTATTTTTCATTTTTCTTCGATCCTCATGGAAATTTGTACTCAATTGTTTTCTTACCGGAAATTAAAAATTTCAAAGTTTAAACTTACCGCAAGCCCGAGGATGATGAAAATTTGGAATTTCATTTCGGCGAATTACACAAACTATGCGCCAAATACCCTTCAAATGTTACAAATACCCTTCCTCACGAAGTCTGATATAAAATTGTACAACAAAGTACTCCAACATATGGTTAACTGTGTTATATGGTTAACTAATGTTAATAACTGGTGTGGTACAAATACACTTCTTCACCAAACCTGATATAATTGTACAACGAACAGTCCAATATGGCTGATAAGCTTTGCAACTACTCGTTTTTCCTATCTCGTTTAAAATACCCTCGGGAAACATTACCCAAGGACGAAGATGAGTCGAAAACGAGTTCAAACCTGACCAGAATAGCGATTTCATTTTTTCGCTGCTCCTCGTCAAGACTGCGAGGAGAAAAGCTTTGTGGAGGGTTGTTAATAATGTAAAAGATTATATTGGAAAAAACGTTTGGGGTATGTAGGAGCACGTTCACCCGCCGATATTATTCCTCGTTGAGGTTATGTATGTCGTTCTCGTATCACAGGTGTTTCATTTTTCCATTTCGCAGGAGTTGCCCACGAGAAGGGCGAAAAGGAATTCTTTCCAATTGGAAGGATATTTCCTCTCCCGAAAGCGGATTGACTCGAGCCGTTCGTGTTTCTCTTTCTTTTCGTCTCTCTTATCCTTATTTTTTTCCAGATCCCGAGGGAAAAGGAGCGACGACGTCGTAGGACACGCGAATGGTTTCCAAGACTCGACAATTGAGTCGAGAGCGGGAGGAAGGACGAGAAAGGGCGGAAATAAGGGAAGGAAAACCTCTGGAAATCCAATGATTTATAGAATCGGCACAATGGCCATGTCGCGGGAGCACAGGAACACCTCAATGGCGAACCTTTGCCCTCTCACGAGGCAACTTGATTTTCACAGTTAATCTTATCCTGATGGAGTGCCGAAGCGAGCAACCACGTTCTCTCCGATCTTCGCACATATATCGATGCACGTATGTTTGTGCGCATATATACACGTATACTAAAGCTAATAATGGATTTAAGAGTGATGACTTTCGACCGTACACGAGCCATCGGACGAATAAATTATTTTGACAAACCTCCTTCTCTTTTTCACCCACGCGCGTCCTTTTTCTTTCGCTGCGAAATCCTCGCCTTTTTATTCAACCGTTAAATCGACAATCGTCACGCGATAAGAGAAAAAAAAGAGAATTATCACTCAGCGGTGAGCTCGAGACGAAATAATACTTTTATTGGTTAGCAATGAGTTTTCGATAAAATTTCAAAAATTGGTTCGATTTCGTTAAAATCTCTTTTGTCATAATAAATATATAAAACTTTTACAAATAAGAAAATGAAAATAAGTATTTTATTCACTCGGAATGAAGATTCACTCCTCGTCGTTTCCGAATCGATATTGAGAGTATTTGAACATAAACAGAAACATTTTGAAACGACAATTTAATTTGTATAATTTTTTAAAATATACCTCGCGTTTGAATGCACTTATGAAATGTATATGAATTATGTAGGTAAGAAAATTATATATCGATATTTCATAAAAAGTAAATTGCAGCTAGCGTCACGTATAGTCAAAATAGGAAACGACTAAATCGGAAAACCACGTATGGTAAAATCAATAAAATTGGAAACACTCATGTAGCGCTGCACGCGGCCAAACGATCAACCACTGAAACCATTTGTTACCGAATTAATATTTTCAGATTTTACTGAAGCTTTGCTGAAAATAAATTACATTGAGCATGAACAAGTAATAAATAAATTGTACATTCTCGAGTAATCGAGAATTAATATGTCACCTTTCACCAATTGACAATCGGTAACCGCGGGATTGTCATTTTTCGGTATTCAACGTTTGCTAACCTGGCGATAAGTCCGCGATAATTCAAACTCCATTGTTGTTGTAAACAAAAACAACTCATCGCACTGAAACAATGAACAAGACAATTATCAATTTTATTGTTTAAAAATCCACTTCATATGAATTGAGGATATTTATTGATTTAAAGGATAATTAAGATCGCAAAATAATGTGTTGGAAACGTTCACGTTCCAAGGAGAGAAAAAAAGGCTGGTTTCCCTGTGTGTGGCAAGGGGGCGGTCATACACACAAGGTCGAAGGACTTTCAGTCGAGTGGACGACTTCGAACCTAAACGTAACTCACGAGTGTCCTTTTTTCTTTCCTGCTCCGTTTTTTTGGTTTTACGAAGCACCTATTCAATCGATATTTTCGAACTACAGGACTTTGGGGTTGTGCACGGTGTACGGTGTGCGTCAGTGTCGAATCGAGCGTTTTCTGTGCTCAAGTGATCCTCCAAGGGAAATTCCCAAGGAGGCCACCACGATGGATATCAGACATTTAATTGCACACAATTGACACAACAATGGACTTGTCGACCTCTCGAGAGGTAGATACGCTTTCGAATAGTGCTTTATCCGCTTTCCTCAAAAGCTTCCTTATTATTTTTCTGTCTCTACCTTCTTCTAATTTTTTATTTTGAAATAACAGAAATACACAAATTACACGAGAGTGAACTCGGTGCTCCATTTGAGAAGTACTCAACTTTTTTTTTGTCGACTCGAATCTCGCATTTTCAGGATTCGTTGATAAAAATTTGGAGAATACTAAACTGTTATCAATTTTGTGTTTGAACGAGAGAGAAAAAAGAATTCATTGATTTTGCTCCAATGAGTTTTTATCGCTTTGAGAGGATTCAGGATTAATGCACGGCTGATTAATCCTTTCAAATAGAATTGAAATATGGTATTAGGCAGAAATGATAAGCGTAAACGTAAAGAGGGAGATCTTGTGGATCTCGTGGATCCGCTATCCGAATCACCGAAGAGGTACAAATTAAAAATTTCATTATTAAAATTAATAATAATCTCATCTTATTGGTAATTTGCATTTTTCTGTATTTTTAGGACAAAAGTTCATGCTCAGAGAAAATTTGCTCAAGGAGCAGCGACGGTTTTCAGTTCTGCACCACCGTTGGTCAAAGAGAAAGAAAAAGCTAAACCAGCGATGATTTCAGAACTGATAACGCACAAACGACCAAATACAGAAGATTTCTTGACTTTCCTCTGCTTTCGTGGTAAGATTCATTACACGAGAAACAATCTTTCTGTATCAATTGAAACCGATTTCCCTAGAACATAAACAAACTTATGATGAGTATTTGTACCTATTAGTTGACTTATTCTGCAACATTTGCTTTTTGCTTACATTTTCTGTACTATAAAAGAAAATACAATTTCTAAATATGAAACACATCATTATTTTCGATAAAATGTTTTGGACACTTCAGGTACGTCGATACTGCCGCCAAGTCTGAATTTTTTCAATATGGGTGCAAAGAAGGATAAAGGAGAGAGTAAATCCAGCTCTTCTAAAACTCCAGTGAAATCTTCGAGCGCGTCGACGGCCGGAAGTTCGACATCGACGGGAAAAGGAGATTCGAGCTCCGGTGTTCAGAGCAAAGCAACCACAAAAAATTCGACTCCTGTGAAAAAGAAGATCGTACCAAACGGAGTGAACAAGACGCTGAATAAATACAAAACCACAAATACAACAGTTCAAGCGTTGAAAAAGAAGTACCAGGAGCAGCGTCTTGCCAAGCAAAGGATAAAGAATAAGTTCAAGACAACTTGCGTCATGAGAACACGCTCATCAACCGAACGTCCAGTTCATAAATCCCTAACAAAATTACCACCGAGAAAGTTTGTTCGACGTAACGAAAACAAGCGTCGTGATGGCTTGCGAAGCAGCAGTTTTCTTGACAAAGCTAAAAAGCCAAGCGTTCCGGCAAAAGTCGCCAAAACGATAGCACCAAAGACTAAGAAGAGACTGAACGCGAAAGAACGCAGCAGTGAATCCGAGGAGTCAGTCAGTGGGTCTTCGGATGAGGAGGATGAAGACGACGACGAGGAAGACGAGGAAGAAGAAACGGTTCGTCGAAAAAATTCTCAACAGCTGAGACGCACAGCAACTGCGAACAAAACAGTTAAGAAGAAAATATGCACTCGCAGTAAGTCGGAAGTGAGACGGATCACGAGGTCGCAAAGAGAAAGTTCGCAGACAACCAAACAGCAGGTTGCCTCGGTCTCAAGGAGACCGACAAGAAAAACGAAGGAAGCGGCTGCCGTTTACATGGAGATTCTGGGACGAAAACTCGTCAGCCCTGATCTTGAGAACGAGGACAACGTTTCCCTGGACAGTTTCCCCGAGTTACCGAACGCGCGGCGAACTGCCGCGGCAGAGAATGAGATAAAAGCGAAATCAAAAGTCGCTAAGGGCAAGGACTCGAAGGAAAAGGAAACGAAAAATGAGAACGAGAAATCAAACAAAACGAAAGCTCAACCAGAGAAAGCCGTGCTGAAAAGCAAAAGGACGCTTGGAGTTAGACGTTACTGTGAACTGGACAGCGAGGATGAGTCCGAAACCTCGGTGGAGCCGGAAAAGCCGAGACAGCTGACACGCCGAAACGTGACAAAAGTCGAGAAAACTTCACCTCGCAGTCTCAGATCTTCCTCACGCAATCAACCGACGAAGCCGGAAAAAGTGTTGAAGAACACGAAGGAAAAAGAAAAAGCGAAACGTCCTCGAATCGCAGCGAAGAAACCGGAAACGGAGGAAGAATCTGAGGAAGAAGAGGAGCAAAAAGAAACAAAAACTGTGAGCAAAGTGACTGCGAAAAAGACCGAAACGAAAATCGAAAAATCTGGGAGCAAGGATTCAACCCGCTCTACAGAAACGAAGCCTCAGGCCCCTCCACAGAAAAATCGACCCGAGGAAAAAACTGTGCCGACGTCCCAAGTTTCCGATGACGAAGAATCGTTTCGCGGCTTCACGAAGAAGGCAATCTCGAAGGTCCTGAACTCCTGCAGCTCCCACGCAAGCGCGAATCTTCTCGCCAGCTCGGAAATTTGCAGTCTCGAACTCAAGAGCCAAGAAACTCAGAAGACTCCAACTCCGAGCAAAGTCCCGATCAAAGTCACCGAAAAACCCAAAAGGGAAGATTCACCCTCGTCGAAATTTCCGGAAGAAAAGCCAATACCGAAAGTTGAGTCTGAGCAAACGGACGAGAAGACGACGATAAATCTGATGGAGATGCCTGGCGTTGGAAGTCGAAAAGCTCGAGTGAACATGTCGACGGAGCAGATAGAAAAATGGCTGAACGAGAGCTCGATGGCTCGAGAAAAATCGAAAACCGAATCCGAAACAGGGACAAGTTTTCACACGGACGTGAAAATCAAACCCGAAGGCGGTCATCTCTCGATCCCGACGAGAATTCAGCACCTTGTTCGTCCTGTAAACGTGACGATACCAAAACTGATGGAAAAATCTACAAGATCCGTGGAAATTCAGAAAAAAACTGCTCTCGCGTTATCCCAAACACGATCGTTAATCGCGAATGCTCTCAACGCCTCGACACCTAACAGGAATAAAATAAACGCTGATATAAAAGAGATAATAAAAGGGAGAAATGTGAAGACGAGAGAGGCTTCGGTCGGTGAAGAGACGGATTCCATCGTCTCTAAGTCCGACCAGAATTCCGTGGACGGTTCAGTCGACAAGAAATCGACTCCGGAGAAGAAAACCCTTCCGACTCAGCAGAGGAAAACCTTTTTACCTAAAGTAAAGGAAAGGAAGACGACGCAACCTAGTGCAAACGCTTTTTCACCTGACAATGAGAGTAGCGTTTACGCCTTCGAGAGTGATACGGAGACTCCGGTAAATACGCCTTTTCGTAGAAAGCTCAAAGAGCAGAGTGACACGAGTAAGACAAGTCCGGAGAGCGAAGCCTCGAGAACGGAAACAGCAAGCAAATTCAAGGAAGCTGCCAGTGAAACGGAGAAGAAAAATGTCTACAACGTTACTACGGAGAGCTCGGAGAAAATGGTAATTAAGAGTCTGTCAACTTTATCGAAACTGGAAGTTCTTCCTTTGAGCAGAATGTCGAAGGAATGGATCAATTGTCATACCTCGATCGCGGTCCAGGTGAATTTGGACGAGTCCCGAGACTCTAATGCTCAAAATGAGAAGTCCAAGCAAGAGCAGCGACAAGAAAAATTGGGACGAGAGGTGAGCTCAGGCTCGCAGGAAAAGGAAGACCAGGCGGGTCATCAAAAGTGCACGGAAATATCGACGCAGACGGAAAACACAAACGAGAACGAGACCGATGGGCATGTTTTTTACATTCCTTTGCAGACTGTAGGTAGGAATGGACCGAATCTTGTTCAAGGACAACAGTTGATCCAGGGTGTTGCCGTTAAACTTGGCACGGAAGGTCCCAATGGGCCCAATCAACGAGTTCTTCTGAGAGCTCAACTCGTGACGAAGGCACCGGTGACCGTTGCTCGCTGCCCGCCCGTTGGCACTGTTCAACCAACGACGAGGAATCCACCGAGTTCCAGCACTTCCGTTCTCGATCATCCTTACGCCGTCGTTGATTCTGTAGCTTCGACCTCCTCGGAGCCCGTACCTCAGACTATCGAGCCCGTATCATCGCAGACTCGCTCTGCGCCTAGTCCGGCTAATTCTGGAGTAACCAAACTTGGGGAGAAGAATACAAAATCTCCCAAAGCTGCGAGGGAAAGAAAAGCATCGCTGGATTCAACGAAGACTGGCAAAAGGTATACCTTGAAAAACAAATCTCTTGCGGAAAAGATTTATTTTCTAAATTTTTTTTTAGAGTTATTGCAAATTTGTTTCATTGTCAATTTTTGTTGCAGAGTTAACGTAAAATCGAAGCAGAAAGCATCTGAACTGGTAATGACACCGAGCAATGCCATATTTCCTCCGTGTCAATCGAATCTAAATACCGAAGCTCGTCTCCTGGAAGCCCCGACGTTCCATCCAACCGAAAAGGATTTTCAAGATCCCTTGGAGTACATCGACAAAATAAGATCAATTGCGGAGAAATTTGGAATATGTCGTGTCGTTCCGCCAGCAAATTTCAAACCGGAGTGCAAAGTGTCAGACGACATGCGTTTCACTGCGTACAATCAGTACGTGCACCGCATGCTTCATCGCTGGGGTCCAAATGTCAAAGAAATGATGGCCATTAAAAAATATCTTGCCACTCAAAGTATCACACTCACTCATCCACCATGGGTAAACTTCCGAAAAATACTTTTTATTTTTTTTTAAATTTTTTTTTTACTTTTGTTTTTCTCTTCATTTCTGCTCTTCTACATTGCAACAATTGATCATTTTTTCATGTTTTTTTATAAAACGAGATTTTTTTCAGATTGGTGGAATGGAAGTGGATTTGCCACACTTGTATCAGACTGTTCAGAGTTTGGGTGGTTTGAAGGAAGTTATCGAGAAGAAAAAATGGCAAAAAGTTGCCGATGGAATGAAAATACCGAAATCAGCACAAGACCGCGTTACAAAACTCGATGATATTTATTGCAAATATCTGTTGCCGTACGATACTTTGTCACCAGGTAAAATCAGTACTCAGAAAATTGAAATTGTCAAAATATAAACAAAAAAATATATTTTATAAAATAAGATAATTCCAATAATTTTTAATTTTGTTCAATTTTCAGAGGAACGAGGCAAACTCTTTGATGACGTCGAAGAGGACTGGAAGAAGAGAGAAACAAAGACACTGCAGCGTTTGGACTCACAATCCGTGGACAACGATGAAGAAGAAGACGACGACAGCTCCGATGAAATCGAAGAATGTATAATCAAAGTGAGTCTCTGTCACTGCCGAACAGAGAATTGATAAAATTAATGAAATACTACATCAATCTAAATAATATTTTCTAGGGCCGAAATATGCCGTTGAACGCGTTTTATCGAATTGCGAGAAATACGCAACGGATGTGGTTCGGTGAGAATCAACGATCCGGAAGCGAAACCGAGGGTGCATCCGCGGTCGAGGTTGAAGCTGCTTTCTGGAAACACGTAGCCGAAAGAAAGCGCCACGTTTGCGTTCACGCCGCGAGTATAGATTCCAGTGGACGAGGTTTTGGATTTTCCGTCGTGAAGAACAGTCCCTTCGCTCGACATCCTTGGAATCTCAAGGTTTTGACTAACAATGCTGGCTCAGTACTTCGAGCTCTGGGACCTCTCATGGGTACATGAATTTATTGTTATCAATAGATCTATATTTATTTTTATAGCTGATTTATGAAGATGTAACAGATAGTGAGCATTATCCGTAAAAAAGTAAAAAAAAACAATTATTTGGTTTTTGTTTCAGGTGTTACCGTTCCTACGCTCCACGTTGGAATGCTCTTCAGCGCATGCTGTTGGTATCGAGATCCTCACGGTCTTCCCTGGATCGAATATCTACACACAGGCGCCAAGAAAATTTGGTACGGCATTCCAGACGAGCACAACAACAATTTTCGCGAAGCGCTCTCGAAAATGGTACCTCGTTATTGCAAGAAAAAAACGATATGGCTGCCATCGGACACCGCTATGGTACCTCCGGAATTATTGGTCAACAACGGTGTACCTCTGTGTCGCATCGTGCAAGAGCCTGGCCAGTTTATCGTCGTTTTTCCGAAAGCTTTCACTTCAAGCATCTGTACCGGCTATGTCGTTTCCGAAAGCGTTTACTTCGCTCAGCCCGCGTGGCTCGAAAATGCAGAACAAGTTTTCAAAGTGAGCTTTTTTATTCATACTTTTGATCAAAAAACTTACTAATATAATAACGTAATTATGTGTGTCATTAATTGTTTCGTTACAGGACTTACAAGATAGTTGCGAGCCGTCGATATTCTCGTTCGAAAGACTTTTGTTTAGTATCATCAACGATTCTCGCTCGCAGTATGACGTACTGAAACAGGTAATGAAAAAAATCCCCCCTTTTTTCCCCGATGAATAAATAATTTGATGTAAGCATTGTTTAATTCTCTTTTTTTTAACAGATTATGCCAGTAGTGATAAAAATTCGTGATCGCGAGCTCGAATACCGTAGACAATTGGAATACATAGGACTCGCTGACAAAAAGAAACTGCCACTGCCAGGTACAGGGAAAGGAAAGAAAGGGAAAAAAGTTAAGGAGGAAGACGGAGACTTTGAATGCGAAACTTGCCGGGCAAATTTGTTCGTGTCACTTGTCAATAATACTCAAGATGACAGCATGTACTGCCTACCACACGCTCTTCAATTGATCGTACGAAAGAAACAAGTGATAAAACATTGTACTCTGATGTATACGTACACCGAGGTAATAATTCTTTCTTCTCATTTCAAAAATGTTTTTTAATAATAGTTCACAGTTTTTTTTAAAATAATAGTTCAGAGTATGCAATTTTCTGTGCATTCAATATAAATTTATTTACGTTTTTTTAAGTAAGAATATGAGATATAATATAACGTGATTCTTTATGTGACAGGACGAACTCGACGATTTGATACACAAGCTGGAAGATAGGATCGAAGCCAAATCGAAGAAAACTAATCAAATCAGGCAATCTAAGTAGGCTACACAAATGTATTTAAACTAATCATATTATAGATATAAATTATTTATTGCCAAAAATCTTAGATCTTTTACAGATATTTATAGATTTTTATGACTTTTGCTGATAATTATTCACGTCGCTGCGAAAATTGCAGGAATGTTTGTAGAATTTTGAAAAACAATTCTCACGCCATTTACCATTTTATGAACAAAATCGTGCGTCTCTGGTTGACAAAATTGAAGCGTGGCAAAGTCGAAGAGTGTGTGAGAGAAAGAGGTACGGAGTAGCAAGAATTAGATAAAAAAAACAGGAAAGTCGTTGTAGAATCCATTGAACTAGTGATCATTGTGCGCTTCTCTCCTGTGTACTTTTTTTAATACCTCGATCGCCGAAGTAGCAATTAAAGCAAAGTTTTTAGGAACAAATTCTTACTATTATCAACGGGGACGAGAGATTAAAAAAATCGAAAAAAAACGTGTACTAGTGTGTAATGCCAAATTTATATCGATTGCTGTGCTTTTTCGCTATAGGCGAATGGTGTGTTGTCTCTTCAGTGTTTATAAATGATCTCGAGGGCGGGAAGAGGGTGCGTTACCGCGATTCAAGTGCCAAAATCAATTTTTGCTAAATTTTCTCGAATTGACTGAACAAACGAAATATATAAATATATTATACATAAATATATTATATATATATGAAGATTAACAGACATAGTAAATTTATTGATTTCTACATGAATAGTCCAAACCACGCAAAAAATTGGTATGACGCTTTTTTTTACTTTAATTAACTAAAAAATTCGACTTTCGGATTTTAGGTGGCAAATATGTATGAAGAAAAATAAAAAACGGAAATGTAAAAATGCTTGAATGTTTTAAAATAAACATTCTCTTCTGATTTTGCTTGGAAAATCATAACATTATTTTTCTTCCTCAAACTATCGATATATGCCTAGTGACGAAAAGATACTATGACACTAATTCTCTTGAAGTTATTTGAAATTATAGGAAAAACGAATAAACAATATCATCACTTCTACCTCAATATGAGGAGGTACACAGTTACATTCATAAAACTTTCATTGTGCATTAATATTTATCAATGCAAACTGTACATTTTTTGTCGTGTACTTACTCTGGAACGCACAGAACGAACGATACAATTATTAATCATCACGCGACTTCTCTTATTTCGATTATCTTCAACTTTCATAAGAATTGATTATAAAAATCGCCGATTCTAAATTATTTTATAAACGATAAAAGCTTCACAATTATCCTGAATATTTGCTGTATGGCATGGAATAGAGAAAAATCACATTTCACATTCTCCTCGCGAACTTGGTACTCATCTGGTATACTTCGTGAAAAAAAAACGAGTAAAAAAATTGTCGCAGTCGCTTGAAAGCGCTTTGGTAAAAATCTTATGGAAGGAGCGTTGATCTGGAAGAATATTCAACGTTCTTTCGCTCATTTATAGATTTGTAAACGTGGAGTTTTAATTCTTGTGACGATTTTCGACCGTCTTAAAAATCGCTATGCCTGCTCTCTGCGTTGCAAAACGTCAAAGAGCACTTGACTTGAGCACTCCTTGTCTTTGCTCTCATCCTCCTCATCGTCCGTACTAAAATTCGAATTAAGTAAGTTTGTGAGCGACGTTGACTTTTGTGCCAGCAGTGGCAGATTCGAATCGAGAGGATCGTCGCTGATCGAGTCGTTGTTCGTCGATACGGAATTTGATTGGAGCTCAAGCTTCTCGTCCATGTCCTTCGTACTTCTCAATACTTTTTGTATAACATGCAAAATTATACCGCCAAGGCACATCAGCAACCCGATAAAATTCATACCGGTAAGTTTGTCACCTTTAAACTCGAAGGCCAAAATCACGATACATATTTCCTGAGGAAAGAAAAAAACAGAGAATTAATATTGCACTACTCAAACATTTAGTAATTTATTTTTAAAATCTGGACTCACTTTAACGATACCCGTGATAGACAAGGTCAGACTAGAAGTGTAAGTTATGACTACAAACTCCATTACTTCCATATTAAATGCTAAAATGGCACCGGCAAGAACAGCCGCCGTAGTTGACAACACTTGATTCACATTACTCCAATTTGTGGTTCTCAGTGTTGTGTAGATTTTCTCACCTAAAACAAAATAATTTTTATGTAAAAAAAGACGTTATGAGAGTATAGTAACGATACGGAATAATTAACATAGCACATGCTATGACGAGTTTTAATGCATTTGCTTATCTCAGGCCAATTTTCCTACGGCAGAACGTCGCAAATCTATTAAGGAGGTACTGGTATTTAGTATATTTAAAGATAATGGGATGACAATGCTCAGGGCAACATGTACATGGCACATTGACAATGTTCAGAATGTCATTTTGACATTTATATTCAAGTATCAAATGCCTTCATCGTCTCCATTTCAAATATTTATCTATGTTAAAAACACTTTAGCAAAAAACTAATCATTTCGGATGTCTCGTTCAGAAAAAATATCGGTAAATTGACGTCTGTCAAAAATAGCACGTAAAGCATGAAAAATGGATCTAGGCTTATTATATGCTTTTTCTTTTCGTTTTAAACTATGAAAGATCATTTAACAAATCAACTTACTATCAAACCAAAGCGCAACAGGCAAAATGGCGATCAACATCCAAGGTTGCATGTAATACATCATGTCAATGGGATTATTGACACCGAGCTTAGATTTTTGCATGACCATCTGTGCCATAGTCCAACGCAAACCGCTCGAGAGTGCAGCAATTAGACACAGGAGGAAACCCAGGAGATCAAATTGCACAGATTTGTAGGTGAATAGGATCAATCCTCCCGATATCATCGCAACGACCCCGACCAATGACCAGGACTATTTAACAGAATAAATTATTTCTATTTGTATTTGAAAGAGCGCATTAATGTTTCGTACCTTACGTTCCAATTTGAATAGAAGCGAAAATCCAAGGATGAAAACTATCGACGTTGACTTCGTCATAGTGTAACTGAAAAAAAAAATTCATTCTTCATAACAAACTTGCATCAAATATTTTATTACAATTAGACGAATCTTTAGCAAAAGTGCTTTGAAATTTTTCGGTAAGAATTTTTAGTGAATAGAAAAATAATTGTTTTTCCCACGTACAGAGACAATGTTATCAGTGACATTGCCCAATTGGAGAATCCAACATCCAAACCACTTGCAATTCCTGGTGCAGCTAACGACGAAAATATCGTTTGCCATGGCAAGTTATACTGACTTCTACCTGTCCTCCATTTTCTGGCAGTTCTCACCAAAAGAGCAAGGCAAAATTTTACTACTAAATGGCAAAGTACAACGCTCAGTGGACGAAGAAATTTCTGTAAAACATGTAAAAAACTAAATTATAATGTCCAGTTTACAAAAATCACTAAAACTATACTTGGACCACAAAAATCACTTTTCTTAAGAAAAGGCTTTCAACAAGTCAAATATAATGTACTTGTTATCTTGTTAAATTTTCACTCTTGACTTCAGATTTTAAATATTTTTGTAAATATGAAACGAAATTTTTTGTTACACAAAAATTGAAAGTTGAATTTTATGATCATAGAAAAGTTTCATTTGAATTGTTTTAGCTTCTAATTAATCATTTAGTTTATTCATTTTGAAATACTAACATAGGCCGCATACAGCCATTGCTGATAAAAAGTTAATCCAACGGAGAGAATAAAATAAATGGAAATGATAAAGACGGATTGAAAGATTCTTTGCCAGACAGACTTTTCCCACTTTGGAGCTGTTTCATAGTCTTGTACATGTTGCAAATAATAATCCGTGCCATCAGGATCCTCTCTGGCGATTTCATATTTTACATTAGATCTAGGCATTTCGATATCACGAATTTCTGAAAAAATAACATTTTTTCATAATCAAAGTTTTTTTTTGTAGGAAAAAAACCCCGTACATGAAATGATTACTTACCGAGTCAACGTACGCTCATAATCACGAGTAACAATAATCGAGCAGACGAGGTAAGATTGAAGTAAGGAAAAGGCAAAAAGAAACGGGAAGATAGAACGAATAAACGGAATTTTTTTGCCGTCTATATCATCTTCCATATGTCAAACGAACTTCGGAACGTTCCATGAAAATTTATCGTGTAAGAAACATTATTTTCAAGAAAACGTTGCAACACCTGAAACAACAACGAAAAATAAAAATTTGAACGGTTTCAATCAATGTTCAAAATTTTCGCGTCAAAAATAAAGTTGACACGTAGTCAAGCTCGATATGCGTTTAGCGAGCATGTAAACATAACCTCCAATTTGATGATACATCGTCGTTGTCACAAGAATCGAAATTAAAAAACAAATCCGTTGTGCGGTGATGGCGAGAGTAAAGAAAACGAATCTCCGTCTACTAGTTTTCAAGAGTTTGCATCGTGACTGATGTGTCACTGGGTCGATTTACAATCATTCACTCGTGTCGCGATATTCGTAAAACATTTTTGCATCTCGGTCCACGACGCGCTGCAACAGCTGTTTTTATACGTGACAGCCACGCCAGCCACCTTGAGATTGCGCGGTGTCCACCACCTGTTCTTTTTTATTTTTCTCAAATTTCTTATCAGTTGGAAACGCAAATGATAATTTTCGCGGCACCATCAACGACGAATAAATCCTTTTTTCTTTCGTTAATAAGAGAAAATGAGAAAACACCTTTTCGCGGCTATTAAATTTACGAATTGGCAGTCAATCGTCGAATTAACACCATTGCGTAATTTAGTAAGCCCGAGCGCTATTCGATATCTACTTTGTAAACGTATAGTTCAGAACGAGGAAAAATTCGATGTCCAAGTACATAATTGTCTTCATGGCCGTTATGGTCAATCGATTTTCAGCTCGATTGAACGTGCTTATTGAATGGCAATTCGAGAACGACTATATTATGTATAAAATTGAAACAAAGTTATAGTTTCAAATCCTCATACATATCTATTATACAATTATTACATACCCTAAAATGTATGAAAATTCATTAAAAAGAAATTCGATCATCAAATAACAAGACCTTGGTAAAAAAATCAACATATCTATTGTTATTGTTTACAATAAAAAAAATGAAATTTTCATAAGTTCTTTATTGACGCGATTTATGCATGAAAAAACGAATTCTATATTTTCTGTCGGGAATTTCCCGAAATCGTTATTACAGAACTTTTTTACATCTCTGTACGATTTTCGTTACAAACTCTAAAAATTTATTCCCTTGCAACAAATGTGGATTGAGGGCCCAAAATTCTTTGTCAATGCTTTAGTGAACACAATATTGTTTATTGGGACATCTATAAAATAAATACTCAAAATTGTAACAAATGATTTTATGAATTAAGTATACTAACAGCAAGAAATTACTACTCAATAACTGGAACAAGAGTGTGAAAGAAATGTGAATATCAAATTGGAGGGTTCCTATATTTGAAACAATTTTAAAAATAAATATTTATAATAAATATCATTTCTGTAAACTGACTCCAGCACTTGCAAGTTTAATATTAAATAAACAAAAGTCATAATTAATTCAAATATGTAATACAATGTGTAAAAAATGCCTCAAACGTCCTTCATTTACAATCATACAAATATTTAATTTTTTATGTCCATTGACAAGGCTGCAGTATGCATTGTAATTTTTTCAACTTGCAAGTTTCTCATTCTTTACACATATTTTTTATACACTTAATTTTTCTATTAATATACATATAAACGTGTGTATATATATATAGTTTATGTTACATATTTTTAACTTGTTATCGGTCTTTTCTTCCCTCATTTCGTTTCTTTACAATGGAATTCTGTTTGCCGTACATATCGGCTCGGTGTGTTATCTTCTCTCGCTGCGGCTCCCATTTCTATAACCACCCCGACCTCGTGCACCACCTTTTCCAGTTGTTGGAGCTTTTGTGTTAGTTTCCGGATTGAACCTTGTCGAATTACCTGTCCATCCACTAGCCGCTGGTGTAGCATTTCCTGTGACTTCTGGCGTTGCTGATGATGTTGAATTTCCTTGGACTGCCTGCTTTTTTGTGGAATGGCGCAAAGACAAATATTATTTCCCACAAAAATAAAAATATTCAGCTGTTTTTTCAACTAAGCATAATTCTATTGAAAATATAAATTGCTCTATGGAGTTTAATTTTATTCAATGAAAGATGAAATTCAACTGACGAACGAAAATGTTCAAATGGTTAAAATTGAGAGTTATTAGGGAAAATTAAATCAAATATGTACAAACCGCAGGTTGCCTTCCAGGTGGTCCAGTGACATTGTTTGCATTTCCATTGTTTGTGATGCTGTTGTTTACATTCGAGCCGGGTGGTCCAGAACCACCCTGATTGACGAGTTGCTGCACGAGTGCGGGATTCGGTTCGCTCATGTTCAATTGTTCGTTAATAACCATGCAAAACTCGCCAATTTTCTGTATATCACCGGTCTTTCCGGAATACAAGGTCAAACACTGTCGCCAGACAGACGCGTAACCCTTCGTCAACCTGACAATATCACCCGGAACTAACAATTGTCCGGGTTCGTCCCAAATTGAGACGTTCATGCATGCCGTCGTGTCGGCAACTTTGAAAGTTCGAACTTCGCGGTTCTCTTTGGTCAGCGTCGGGTGGCCAACCTCCAGAACAATAAACACCACATTTATATTTTTCTGTCCCGGTCTTATGTCCTTTATCAGGACGTATTCCATCGTCCGTTCCATGAGAATTGTATGTTTTTTCTCTTATCGCTGTTCACTCGCGATTTTTCCTTCTCGATTGAAGTGTTTTGCAGACAAAAATAGAAAACAAAATGATACGATACGAATCACGAAATCTGTGAGAGAAATACGTCCCGATCAAAGCTCTCGACACCTCTCAAACCCTTTGCTAAATACCAAATTTAAAGAATGAAATGAATAATCTATGTGAAAATCAAGAGAAATCCACAGATACAAATTTGTCGAGGATTTTGGAAGTCTTTCCTTCGCTTTTTTCTTTCTAACTTGTATTCTGCGACCCGCTTTATTCCCGATTTATCGTTAAAAATTACACCGTCGTTATTGTTCTGAGAAACAGAGAATACTTTGCTTTCTCGGGAATAATGAATGTGAGGAAAATGACGATCGCTCTTGACACTTTTTAGAGACTGGAAGCTCGCTCGTAACCCTCGAACGACGAGAGTTCATCGGAGCAATAATACGCTTTGTTCTTCTGTTGGCAGCTGATTAATCGCACGTCGGCCATCTTTTATTCTAGAGCACGGACGAGAGGTCGCTCTTGTACGCATGCCTATATATGGGCCATTCCATCAGAAATCGACACACATATCTATTGATTTCGTATCTGCGTGTGTGTTTACAATACATGAATTTTCATTTGTTTTGAAAATACATAATTTTGCCGCAGTTTTTAAGGGCTGGCTTGAAAATAAGTATAATTGTAAAAAAGTAAATATATTTACGAACATAGAATCTCACATCTAATTTAGTTCATTAGTAAACAATAACAAAAAATACAAAATTAGAGGGAGCATTGATTAGTCCATTCGACATGAAATGTCCTATACATTCGGGAACAATCCTTTTGAGGTTTTTCTTCTGATGTCGCATGTACAACAGAGATACCGAAGTACACATGATAGCGAATTATTGAATATTTTGGACATATTTAATTAAGAGAGACAATACATTCGCAGTTCAATAATTAAATCAGAAATCCCAAAAATGTGGCAAGGGCGGGGTATGCGTCCGAATATCCAATTTTCTGCAACAGATGGCAGATCCAGTTTAACAAAGCGGGAAAAACGCAAATGTGTTGTACAATGAAACGCGATTGGATGTTTTTATGTTGAGCGACACTATTGGCGAGCACGATATGCAACAAATGCATACAATGATACGTATACTCTTATTGGTTCGCTGTGCATCGCATGCTTGTGTTTATGCGGTTTATTCGAACTTGGCGGCAGTACAATGCGTCACTGCCGAGCAGCTGATACGTATATTGACGTAAATAAAAAAAATCACGTATCTCGCGGTATGTGGTACTTTTTTCTTCAAACGAAATCGAGGAGGGAATAAAAATGTACAGAATATGGCGTTTTTTGAAAAAAAAGATATATTTGAGATTACACGTGATATCTCTCATTTCAGTGATACTCGCGATGATGTTCTTCATTTATATAATCTCAATGAATCATTGCACCGGCTCGAAAGAGCCGAGCGTAGCTAAAACGAAATTCAGGTTGATGATCATCATACTGACACATCCCGATGCAATGAGAAATCGTGATACGATAAGAAAAACTTGGCTTTCGGATAAACATCGAAATGTCAGGCATTTATTTTCCATCGGAACTTACGATCTCCAAACTGAACAAATGGAAACTCTGCAATCAGAAAAACACAAGTACAATGATTTACTTTTGCTACCGAAGCACGAGGACTCGTACAATGCATTGACGAAAAAAGTTTTGCTCTCCCTTGTCGAGATTTACAACAATTACGATTTCGACTTTTTGGTTAAATGCGACGACGACAGTCTCGTTCTTGTCAATCAGATTCTACGAGAACTTGACAAATGGGATATGAAGAGTACAAAGAAAGAGCTTTATTGGGGATTTTTCAATGGAAAAGCTCAGGTCAAGAGACGAGGACCGTGGAAAGAACCGGATTGGAATTTGTGCGATTACTATCTTCCTTATGCCCTTGGCGGTGGCTATGTTTTGTCTTATAATCTTGTCAAATTCATAGCCACTAATTCTGACATCTTGAGGTACTTTTTTTTATAACAAACATTAGGAAACTTTATATACGATATTAGAATCTGGGAATGTAAATGATTCCTGTTAAGAAAACAAAGAATGTTTAACAATTTCTAGTTTTTTTGTTTTCAGGACTTACAATTCTGAGGATGTCTCTATTGGACTTTGGTTAGCGCCGTTGGCAAATATTGAAAGAAAGCACGATGTTCGTTTCGACACAGAGTACAGATCACGAGGTTGCTCCAATGAGTACATAATAACTCATAAACAGACAAGCGAGAGTATGACAAACATGTATGATCATTATCGTTTGACTGGCTCGTTATGTGCCAAAGAGTCGAGGAACAGAATGAGTTATCAATATAATTGGACAGTTCCGCCGAGTCAGTGCTGCACAAGACAGCCAGGAATTCCTTGACAATCTGATGATACCTTTTCAATGGTTCTAGTCAATGTTTCATGGACAACATCACTTTAGATCTTTTCACTCCATTTTTCTTCATGAATAAACGTCTTGAAAGTAGTTCTAGCAAGAAAATTTAAAAGTCAAGTTTAAGTGTAAAGTATATAATATTATTCACAGTTTTGAACAAAGTTATGAATCATTTACATACGAAAAATATATGTCTCAAAGTTGTTGCCCTTCTGCTAATTATCTCAGAAGCTGAATGATTAATTTTTTAAATATCAAAAATTCTAATTCATCTATCATGCTGAAAGTTAACTGCAAACAGTCAACATCAAATTAAAAAATTCATTATTAAAAACTTGATACTAAGGTTTTGAATATGTATGAACATTTTTACGCACTTCTTTATAGAAACTTAAACTTGACCTAAAATTAAGCGAAAATAGGTATTTTTTTCTCTATCGTTGTTGCAATCGTGCACAAAATTGGTCCGAGATCAATTGACAATATTACATGTTTTTCAAGTATTATATACAAGATTTAAAATTGGATAGGACAATAAAAAGACAGAATTCGAGACTTTCGGGAAGACGGTTGGTTCCCATTGTTATGAAAAATGTTGTTAATTAATAGCTAATAGTAGTAATTCGTAAGAAAAATTTTTTTCAACTTCTTTAATAATCAATTGTACGACATAATGTAATAGGACAATTTTTTTATATCAATGCGCAATGAAAGAAATATATACAGATTTATTTATATTTCTATATATGTATATGCATACATATATATATTTAAGTTTATATATCTTTACATGAACGTATGCAATAATTATGTTACATATTGAGCCTTAAAGTAGGATGGCTTCTCGATTTTCTATCCTAATAATGTACAATCATAAAATATAAAAACAGTAATTAACTAGTATATAATAATATATAATATACGAGTATAGTTTTTTATTGTTTTTAATACTATTTAATGGATCTGGTACCTTTTTGCTCCTCTCCTTTTTTTCATAACTATATAGGAAGGGAGATCAGGGAAGTGGATAGTGACCGGTCACAGACGTTCAAGAATCGGCCAATCACGATTAATTATTAAAAAACCAGCATGCTAATCATACTCGTTTGGAACAACATGATTTCTTCAATAAATAACCATTGTTATTTCCCTATTCAAAGGAAACATTAAAAGTAACAAGAACAAAAATCACTTGTCAAAAAATAGTAAAAAATACACGGCCGATCCTCAAGACGTCAGATCGCTGTGACAAGTCGTTTGCGAACTGTGTTTTCATTACATACAACATCGACAGTGTCACGCTTTAATTCTTTCAAAATTAACATTCTCAAATGTGCAATAACACATTTTTCTTGAGGAAGAAACATTCAATCTTGTCCATGTTGAATACAATGTAAATGCAGTTGCGATTTTTTTCAATATTTCAATTTCCTATGTCGCTTAATTACGGTCAAATTTTCATGTTTCATTATGAAAATTTTCGGCGCACCAGTCCTTCACGACGTAGCGTACAGCAGGGCGGTCACAGGTAAAAACGTGCTTAGCACGATTATCCCATTTGGTCGGCGCTCGCTGCGGTAGGCGGTTTATTTTTTTTTGCGATCCTGCGTACATTTTGGACAGAACCATTTGCCCTTTGGTTTTGTCGTTAAACCGACACAGGCGAAGTGGAACCATTCGATGGGACACTAGAATAAATAAAAAATGTATCTCTTTTCTTGTACGAAGATAAATACGAACAAAAAAATGAAAATTTTGAAAGGATTCTCATTTTTACGGGATACTCACATCAGGATTATCACAGCCAATCATTTCTCCATAGGACACTTGATGACACAGACAGTATGTCGGCTCGTTCGGATCGACAGGCATGTCCAAAACATCCGCTGGATGGCCGAGCGAGCTCGTTTCGGTTTGTGCCCCACTGCCAACCGCTCCTGTGGAAGCTGCGGAAGCCACAGAGCCTCCTAAAAGCAAACAAAGATATAAAATAATTTGCTGTCTATCAAATTTTCAATTTCATTATGAGCATCATATCAATTTTTGTGGAAATTGAAATACAAAACTATTGATTTTTATGAATCTGGAGGATATATTTTATTTTGTATACGCAATGACAAATTACCTTTTTTCTGTTTCTTCCTTGCAGTCTTAGATTCATCCTCGCTGCTTGCACCTGCTGTACCTTTTTTACGTTTTTCTTTCTCTTTCAATTTTTTTCTACCTTTCTTGCTGACTCCACTTTCTTCTTGCGTTCTACTACTGCTCAGAGCTTTGTCCTGTATTTCAGCTTCGAACCTGGCCAAATCAGAGTCTAATCTTCTTATGTGTTTGTCAACCAATTCATAAGTCTGAATGGCCAATTGAACCTTGTCGTCTCCGTATTCTTTCGCTTTATTAAAAAGGCTCTGTATATGTCCCAACTGTTCCTTCTTCTTGTCATTCGATTCTTTTTTTAGGTTTTTCAGATAATCGTCAGCAAGTTTATCAATATCTTTCATAAGACCTTGGGCTCTTGCATCCAAATCTCTCATAAGTGTAAAATTTCTCTGCAATTCGATGGGTAAATGCTCCAGACCTGCAAGCCATATTTTAATTGTTATAGAAAAATAATAAAGTTTCTAATTGGATTGTATGAATCTATTCACAAATAAATAATCAAAGATTAATTTGACTTATTTTTTCAACATTATTTTCATTATGGAGCAGAGAAATGAAATAATCGAAAGCGTCTTTCATGTTGATTAGTAAATGGAGTAATCAAGTGTGCGCTTCTATTTTTTTAAATTTGTTGATAACAATGAAAAAAGTAAATATCAGATGAATTGTGCAATGTTATTAGTAAATAAAAAATTAAAAACGAACTTTCTTTTTCAATAAACATTGTTTGTCCTTAACCTTCTTCTCGGGAAACAGATTTATCTTTAAATACGAATTCTTTGCTTACTGTCCAAATAATGTTCCAGATACAACGCAGTAGTCATTTTTGTTGTGATTTATAAATTTGGCGCGATGCAAAGTTGCAGAACTTTGGTCAACTCTTTCGACGAAACGTCAATCGTCAATGTAACGGTGATCTTTCGAGTCGAAGCATAACAGATTTTATCCTCGAGATGTCAATCTAATATCGGAAGCACTGATTCTTCGAGTAACATTCTTTAAATATTTTTGCCACCTAGTTGTTTTCTTTGTTCTTTGCTTTTTTTAAAATAATTCACATTTATTGTAAAATAGTAGAATAATACGCGGCGATCGATGGCGGTCGTTTGTCTGTGTCTCTTGCGAAGTAAACTCTAGTGCGACGTGAACATAGCCGATATCAGGGTCGCCAATATCAATCGAATCGATTACATGCGAGATCGAATTCAAAAAACGAATTTCTCGAGACATTTTTTCCGAGCATAATTATCACATTATGGAATAAAAACTCACTTTTTTGTTTATTAATTTTAAAAATTTGCACCCACAAATTTTATTTCACCTTCGTTAGTTGCATATGAAGAAGATATTCAAAAAATGCAGGTGTTTATTTTTCCCGCGCAAAAGTGTCAACCATCAATGTTACCAATATGATAAACATGACATGACGCATGACGCGCATAACCGACTTGAGAACCGCTGAGAAAAATTTATCCAAGCTTTTACGTTTTTTTTCTCGTGTACAGGAGAGTCGGGTGATGTGTTCGTAGCTGGCAAGTGGTAAATTTCCAGTGTGATTGTCTTCAATACGAGAGAAAAAAACAAGCATAAGTAATTATTTTTTTTATCGAAAGCTCGTTTATCTATTATCGAGCTCCATCCTCTTGCACGTACATGCTTTGAGCTACGTAAACGTGAATTTAAATCTCGCGAAGTTTTATAAAATCGCGTGAAAATCAGAAAGTGAGTGTTTTGTGACAAATCTTAGGTTTTTTTTGACGTTGAACTGTCTATCCTCACTCCCTATGTTTTTTCTTCTTTTTTGACATTCAAGCATACGAAGACGTCATTCTTCATAATTTTCGTCACTCAGGCGCGCGTTTACATACAGATGTCTTCTACACTCTGTTGCTTGCATTGATTATTAGATACATCAATTCCCGTTGTATGTACACACTCGGAATCGCCAATAAGAAATTACCATTGAAAACAACGTATTCTGTCCCTCTTTTAATCATACCTTCCAGATCAAATCTCCATTTAATACGAATGAATCACTGTTTTTCATTTTTCATTTATGAAGAAAACAGAATGTTGACAAGCAAAACTCAGTGATCATCAGATTGCTTTCTGCTATACTTATAATACAATATGCGTATTAACTGTACATTTAACAAAAATGACGAGTATTTTCCAATCATTTGCCAATATAAAGTTTGTTGAGTTCTGTTTTTTTTTCTACACTATATTCCTCTTTTATTGTTTAATGATTTTTAAATTAAATAGACATTATATAGAGAAGATAAATAAATATTAATTCTATACTTATTACAAAACTCAAAATGTGTCAAATCAATTAGAAATGCCAAGATCCTTTGACTGTGCGTATCTTACAGCACATATTAGTCATTTCAAATTTTATTAATTTTATTTTCGTATTAGCTTCCAAAATTCATAACAAGTGAGATGTCATAATACATAAAGCTTTGAAGTTAAGACTTTTTATTTTTCTTCCAAAATGAATGACATTTGTGACAATTGTTCAAAATGATCACTGAAGTAATAACGAAATTAAAATTGAATTGAAATTATGATAACATTTGAATTCTTCTTTAGTAAATTTAACAATCTTTGAAATATATTTTGTTAGTTAATTATTTTTTATTGAACCATCAATAAGAAATAATTTTTTACTCCAAATTTTTCTCCAAAGTCTATCAGTCACCAATTATCTTTTTATACGGTTTGTTGATATACATATAATATAAAAGAATTTTCTCTATGTTTTTTCAGAACAAGATGGTGAAGCTCTATGCTCTAACAGTCCTGTATAAGGGCCCAACCTCAGCGACAGCTCTGAAGTCTGCTTACGATGTAGAATCATTTTCCTATTTTCAACGAAGTAGTGTTAGGGAATTCATGGCTTTTGTCAGTAAAACTATTACGGAAAGAACACAAATAGCGGCACGTCAAAGCGTCAAGGAAGGAGGTAATTTATTCTTGATTGAAAATAAGTACTCTGTAAGAATAATGGAGAAAATTCAAATTAGTTCTATTTAATGGAAAAAAATTAAGAAATGAATTTTATACAATTTTTAACTATCTTCAACTTGCATAATCAGCAATAATACTGATCTTCATGAAACAATCAATCTTCCATAAAAATCTTAGAATTATAATGAAAACCATTAAATGTTCAATATCTTAGTACTGAAAGTACATGTAAAATTAATAATCTTCCATTTTTAAATATTTCCAAATTTTTATCTACATTATTCGTGTTAAATAACAAAGTACATTCTAATATGTGCTTATGTTTATTGTAGCTTATTCTGTCCAAGTTTCATCAAATTTTTATCATTATTTTTATACAAAAAAAGTACAAGATTTTGACTAAACAAAATGCGTGTATTTTTAACTTTAGATTTTTATTCAAATACCGTTTTTCAGAGTACATGTGTCACGTATACGTGAGAGGCGACAGTTTAGCAGGAGTTCTGATATCGGATCACGAGTATCCAAATCGAGTATCGCACACATTAATTACCAAAGTATTAGATGAATTTTCAACTCGACATCCGTCGAACACGTGGACAACGTTGACCGAGGCGACGACGGACTTTCCACAGATTAATACATACCTAGCAAAATATCAAAATCCCCAGGAAGCGGATGCTTTGACCAAAATGCAAAATAATCTCGACGAGACGAAAATTATATTGGTAATTTTGAAATCAATCAAGTATTTCGCAAATTTACAAAGAACTTACTAATGTGCATTTCTTTTTGTTACTACCGTTAGCATAGCACACTCGAAGCAGTTCTCGACAGAGGCGAAAAATTGGATGATCTTGTGTCTAAATCAGAAGGGCTAAGTGTGCAATCCAAGGCATTCTACAAAACTGCAAGAAAAACAAACTCGTGTTGCAGCTTAACTGCTTAATGACGAGCGTGAGAGGATTAAGTGTGTTGAAATAAATCGAATAATCGTTTCATTGTCATTTTGATTGTTCATCATGACTATTTGCGATGCTAAAATATCCATGGATTATCGTCGTTGAATTGAGCATTGTTGTACGTAAAAAAAAAAAATATGAAAATATGAAACGTTGCGAACGCATTTGTTATCGGACACGTTTTTGCGGGACTAGAGAAATTAGTTTTCGTCAAATTTCATAATGATTATTCGGGAGTCGCTAATTTCTGTGACTATAATCGTTGAATATTTGACTGAGAATCCACATGTTTACAAAAAAAAATATTCAATGTACGCATAGATTATATTTCGGGATTCGAGTTTTTGTACTCTAATGGAGAATCTAGCTTCATTTTCCCGTATCTGTACATCATCGTAATTGACGCGCAATTCCTTTTTATATTGTTTCCTGTATTGCCTCCGAAATGTGGCTAATCGTCGAATCATGTCACTGCCAACGGAAGTCGAAAAAAATCCCAGCTGTATGGAGAGTTCGCATCGCGAATCTACTTTTTGACTCAACGACTTTGCATGAACGGTCCTAATATCGAGTCCTTGCGCAACCTGCAGAGCTTTTCGTGTGCCTGGTATGATACGGGAACATTTGTTTTTACGCGTCTTATTAAATCGTGTTAGTCTCGCACGTCGTCGCAGTTAAGGACCTGCAAAAAATTATAACGCGTGTCAGTATTACATTCCAATTGAAACAATTTTCCCAGCTTTTAAAATTGAAAACAATAAATCTACTGGCTTGAGCTGCAGTATGGGATTTTATTTTATGTTCAAAATTGTATTCTCGCGTGATCCTGATTCGAAGAAAAAGAATTATCCTTTCATCCATTTAAAAATAATATACAGATTGTGTAGGAAGATATTGAAACAATAAAATTCTCGTATTATCTACATCCCTTGTTGACGGTTTGAGAAATAACTCTGAATAGAATAACGACTAACATGAAACTCGTTCTCGTTGAAAAACGATGGTTGTTGTCCATAATTCGTTCTTGCATATTAACGAAGAAGGAATACAAAATTGTATGCTATATTGATTGTTGCAAAAAAGTTTCTGTAACATTGTACGTGGCATCGATGTTTATACTTCAATACAAAATTTCTTGTGAAGCGGTATGCTACAAATTTATGAACCTTTTGAACATGTGTATGATAATAGAATGAATTTTTGGAAAACTTTCACAGCAGAATGATGATTTATTCTCAAAAATACAAATACGACGAGCCCATGGAATATCATGTGACCATATTTTTTGACATTTTTCGTTTTGAAATGATATCCTCGTGAGACGGTCAAAAATTGATAACCGAATGACGAATGACAAAGAAAGTCAGATTGACATACATATTTTACCCCCCATATGAGTAAAATAATCTGAAGAGATGTTAAGAAGTGTATTTAATTCTGTATGTATTCTACATGTAAAATACTTGGAAATCTTGTATCTGTTTACATTATATATAAAAAAACAACAACTATGAATTGTTCACTCGAAACATTTATTTGGAATAAAGAAATGGAAAAAAGTGAAGAATTCCGAAGCACGAATTCTAAATCAAATTCTTTATTTCTCACCCAGCTTGTTATATACAACGTAAAGGGTTTTACGCCTTTGCTATCGATTTCATTTCAGCGTGAAACTTCACTAGGTCATTTTAGAGTCGACCGTTCTTCCAACGTTGAAGTTAACTACAACATCTTGTTATCCTGATAGCATTACAGTATTTCCAGCATATTTTAAACTTTCGACTATTAACTTATACCAAATGTTTCCGAAGATGAAGAAAATTATATATCCCACAAGTTCCTTCTGAGAACCCGTCCCTTGTGTGAATACTCATCGAAATTGGGGAAATATTTTTCCAGAGGAACCTGTTAAAAATGGTATAAATTATTAAAGGAATGCACCAAGCAGTTTATAAATAAACGTCAAGTAATTATAATTTTTAAATAATGTAGCATAGACACTTGCCTTCATTAACTCCTTCTTGATAATAGCTGATTCTTCATAATTATATCGCAATTCAGGAAGATCGCCGCATCGGTGTCCAATATCCAACAAAATGTCATATTTCATATTGCAGTAATCCTCGCGTTTCTGTCTCAGGTCTTCTCCTCGTATGAAGTCCCAATCATAAAACTTTTCTCGTATATTGATATTGTAATCGAAATTTAGCCGCTCGATATCTTCGACTACTGCAGTACAATCACCCTCCGTGCTCCAGTCGTAAGTTAATAAATGTCCGTAAACTGTTGTTGTTTTCAGGAATCTTTTATACACTCTCTCCAGCTCTTCTAAATATTGATCTGTGAGAGCTTTGGATTTAGATTCGAATGGGTCGTTACGCTTTTTTATGTTTTCCTGCAAAAATTATCAGTTAGTGTTATGTAAATTTTTGGCCTTATCATTTGAAGATCTTGAAATATAATATTGCTATCAAGTACGAAGTTTGAAGCGAAAATTATATCTAGAGAAATGCCAAAATTGTCGTCCATACGGTTTTTATTTATTACCTTGACAACTGAGATCGGAGCATCCAGATAAATGGTCAAGTGAGGTTTCAATAGTACTGGAAGGACAAGAGATGCAGCTCGATAGCAGACTCTTCTCTGTGGTCCCGTCAGGTAACCAGCTTCGAACATTGCGTCGACGAAAACGACGTCGGAAAAAGGTGATCTGTGAGTAACTGCTCCAATACCAGAGCTCATAACATCAGCTAGAGCATCCAAATATGCATCAACTCTCTCGGTAAAATAATTCAGTTGCATTGCAGCAATGTTTTTGTGATGAGGATCTTTGTGGAACAGCGTATCATCGGGCAAGTGGAGATCGTAAGGCAACTTTTCACTTAGACTTCTATAATCGTAACCATAATCGGTGATGAAGTGATTATCAAAATTTGGTGCTGGAACATATTGCATATCCAGCTCTTCGGCAAGTTGTTTTCCAAACTTAGTCTTGCCGACACCGGGCATTCCTTCAACACATATGATTTTCGTATTATCATCCCAGCGTCTGAACATTGGATCTGTCAAAGTCACCCATAGACCGACTTTTTTGTTTCTCCAGTCGACTGGTGGTATTCGAGGAGGATAATGCTTGCGGGCTGCTTTGCTCGTTATTGTTGCTTTTTGAATGTTCAAGACATTTGGATGTTTCAGTTGGATCTGAGAAATTTGAAACATTCTTTTAGTACTCATAATCTGCATATCAATTTTTTTTTAATTGTTTATTTACTATTATCGCTATCTTAACTGTCAGTGTATTTAAACTTTTTAATGCCTAAGAAATTAAGATTTGCTTGTAATCTATTAAATTGTAACAAATGATTATAACAATAATCAAGAGTTTCATTCATCATTTTTTGACATACATGTGAAAATATTGTAATTGTTGATCATGATATTCCGATGTTGAAGTAAATTTAAGAAATTTCAAATTTTCAAACAATATATGTATAAGCATAAATATTAGTTACCACTCCAATCTGAAAGATTGTATTTGTATTTTACAATTAATTTTCACTGCATAAGTCAGAAGGTGACTAAAAGTTAATGCATATTGTAATTAGACATTGAACGTGAATATATAATCTCTTGTTATTGCTCTGTTCTGTGCAAATGTGTCACAAACTCACAATTAAATTGAATAATTGACTAAATGTAAATAAATTCGAGGATAAAAAGTTCATATCGTAAAAACCAAGTAAACATTGCAATTTGTCATTACAAGTAGTAATGGGACGAATATGTACAATATTTTTTTTGGAAAACACTAACCTTACATAATTCAGTAAGATATCCACCTGTACACAAATTCGTCAACCGTACTCGCAAAATAGTCGCCATCGTACTGAAAAATACAGCTATTAAAAAAAAGAATATTCAACTCAAATTCTTCATCAAAATTAGGGAGATATAAAATATTTTGATGTTTTAAAAAAAAAGCTCGCAATAACTTACGGTGTCTCGAAGACCCCGATCCGAAGTTAGGCGTGTCTGATACGATACAAGTGATTGAATCAGGGCGACCAATTTCTAACAGGATAACAATAAGTTTTCTTATTACTCAAATCTCCCTTCAAAAATCATAATTAAAAGGCAATAATTCAATTCTATATGAATAAATGCATGTCAAAATAAAAGAAAAAGAGGTGAAAATTTCAAGATAAAAAATACAAAAATATTAAAATTGTTCGTTTCAAAAGTAGCGCCTTTTTCACGACTGGTCAAACGCGACATCTGTCAGCAGAATGTCGCAGCACCGTTGTCTCTCTCTCTTTCTTGTTGCTAGTTTCAAATCACTCGACACATCGAGAATCCTCAGTGACAGTGTACGCGACACACTCGTGCAGTGAAGCAAGGGAATCGTGAGGAGGTAGAGTTTGTCCCTTGTCATATAGAGAGAAAAAAAAAGAAGAAAAAGTTTCCCAAAAGCGAGTTGTCAGGTATTGCATCGCGATAGTCTAGAATCCCCTTCCGATAATGGATACACCCGACTAAAATCATATTCTCGCAAAATCCCTTGAATCATCATCATCACGCGTATAAATGCATTTTCCGAAAATCAGTGCCGAACGATTTTGATTTTTGTTGCATCGTTGCATCGAGTGTTTGCACATCTCTGACGAGGAGCGCATCGTCAGGGCATGTAGAAAAATTTCTTGTCATCGCTCGGTGAATGAAGAATAGAAGGGAGCGCGAGGGAAGCAAGTAGATGCCAATAACACGAGCGGAGGCTGGATTCTCTCGTTTTTGTTTGAACGCGAGAGAAGAGACGAGTGAGAGCTTGACGCAGCCGGCGTGCAGGGGCGAGGGGAGTGAAGCGATCTCGAGGAGGGGGGAGGAGCGCTCGACTCAGCGGTAGTCGAGCCGGTAAAGGAGGGTGACGAGTACGAGAGGGAAGAGCAGAAGAGGAGGAGAAGGAGGAGGGAAGGAGAGGGATAAAAAGAGGGAGTAAAGGGTGATAGGAACGGAGCAGAATGAGAGGGTGGTTGGCCGTCGACCACGAGACAGCGTAACAAGGGGATGAAACATCGAAGATGTGAAGGAAACGCGATATCGGAGTCTTACCGGTAGACATTTAAGGGCGGCGAGGTGAGGGAGGAAGGGCGAGACGAGGAGGAGGAAAAAAAGGCGAGAGATCGAAGGTACACGGTGGAAGGTTACCGAGAGGGTCGTGTGTACTCTCGAGTGAAGTGATCGACGTTTCGGAGCAAGAGAGAGAGAGAGAGAGAGATAGGGAGAAAAAAAAGTTTTTTCTCTCTTTCTCTCTCGATTGGCAGTGCCGTGTCAGCGTACATGGGAACGTGTGCGCGTAACGCGCGCGTGTGTTCTTTCGGCTCGAGTGTCACCGAATACGTCACGGGACATACCGGGCGGGCTCGCAGCAGGGGAGGGGGACGCGGGCGTCCCATGTCACAGGATTGCACGATATTGGAAACGGTGCGCGATCCTTGCTCCACGTTCATTGTTCGATAGTTCGAACGTTTGCTCTCCGCTCGTCTGTAGCTATGGGTGAGTCCCTCGTGTCTCGTCGCCAACGAGAGACTCGCTATTTATAAATATATACGATTCTATTTAAGTTTTATTTTTTCTCTCCGTCTCTCTCCTTCTTGCTCTTTATCTTTATATTCCTTCCTCTCTTTCTCTCTATCATTCTTTTTCCTTCCCTTTTCTTTTCCCTTTACGACACTTATATCGACGATCCCAGGGGGCGCTGTCACCATGCGCTGTCTCCCCTCGAACTCCACGAGAGGGGAACAAAACACAGGGATAACGAGAATATTTCGCGAGTCGTGCCGAGACTACACACGCATTGCGGACGACTCGGAACACTTCGAGTTGCGAACTCGCTCGAGCGACATGCGGGCTCTGAGATTTCTCGGGGAGAGCTTTTCAACGCACGCGGTATAGAAAGACGGAGATAAAACATTGAGGATTCCCGACTCACTTCCGGTTTCGCGTTTTTTTAGGGATAAACGAAATTTTCTTGAATGCTACGAAGTGGCTCGGATTCTGTGAAATTCTTCGAAATATTCGTGATAAATTGTATGAAAACTATTCATTGAACGATTTAAGGGTGTCTCGGATGTGCCTATGAAAAATTACCAAGTCATAAAATATCGATAACTTATGCATTTATGAACTGAATCGTATTTTATGTTGAAATTAATTTACACTTTGATTTTAAAATTTAATTTTAATCGGTATATGGTTTTTTTATCGTTAATCATGGATTTAGAATAAATTAATATTTTTAGTCAATAAACGAAATATTGAATTAAATTTAAAAAAATTATCTACATGTACACTTTTAATTAAATCGAGTTTCTCAATAGAATTTAAAAAATCCGATTATTCGTTATACTCGGCTTGCCAGCGTATCTCTCGTGATTGCGGAAGATTGAGATGGGTGATTTCAGACCATGCGTCAAGGTTGATGACTTCCGGTCAAAACAATGCTTCCACTTCTAGTCATTTGATTTACTAATTATGACTTGTAATCAAAACAACGCTTCCACTTCGAATCTTTTGATTTGCTCATTATGATTTATAATCTGTATCAGCATATTTCACCCCTGGAAAATATTTTAACCCTAAACAAAACATTCTTTCTTTTTTGTTGTTTTATAAAAATCAGAATACATCATTAATACATAATTTTCATCGAAAGATAACGCAAAAATAAAACATGAAATTTTTAACTATAGTTATTTTTAAATATAAATTTTTTTTAATATGAATTTTGAATCTAAATTATTTTTTTTATATAAAACGGATGATCTTTCAAAATAAATATTTGAAAAGTAAGGAGATGAAACGCTTTGAAATTTTGAGAACTATTTCAAAATGGAACTCCGAACATGAATAAACATTTGTTATCTTTACACCTTCGATGCAAGTGTCTCTTCAATTAAGGGAGTTCCGTTGGGATAGTCAAGGTTAAACATTATTTTCAAAGCAACTTCTAACAATTTAATTAATTAATTAAAAGAAATTTCCAACTCCCCCAAGTATAACTCATTTTACATTTTATTTTCGCTCACTTCGTAAAACGAACAAACTTCCTAAACTCGATGTAAATTAACAACGAACGCAACTTTTATATTCGATCAAGAAAAGTTTCGTTTTCCCAAATACAAACATAACCTCATAACAGTTTTATTTTCCACTTTTATAGAAAAAAAGATTTTTACGGTTATCACGTTTCGCGTATACCGTGAGCAAGGACGCGTCAGGGCTTTAAAATGAGTTTTTCTCACATTTTAACGTCTACGTGTGTATGAAAATGAGAATAAAGAAGTATCTCGTGCGCGATCGTGTCAAGCGCTATCGAGTGTCAGACCAGTCCCCCTTGCTCGATTCTTCCTGTCTCTCTCTCTCCCTTTTTCTATACTCACACACACACGAGTTTCTATCCTGTTTCTATCATTTTCATCTCGTTCTCAGTGTTCCTTTCGGTTCGTACGGAATCGTATGCACCATCCGTGCAGAGACTTTACGAGAGATCCATTTTATTTCCTGTTTATCTTTCTCTGTTTCTCTCTCTCTCTCTCTCTCTCTTTACCGTTCTTTACTATTTTCTATCACCAATGGCGTCTCGTTTTACTCGACGCATTTTTCTTCGAGTCACACGCTAACCGATATCCGTGTAAATTAATCCACGGATCACTTCGAGTTTATTTAACAAATTATTTAAATAGAAGCGAATTAACTAAACAGAAGAAAGAAAAATTCTGAAAAGTCTGTTTTATTTTTCATTTTTTTCTGATTTTCTCTTTTTTTTTGAAATACATATTTCGTTATTTTTCCACGAAAGGATTTGGAGCACACGCTTCAATATTAAGGTGGCTGCCTAGTGACAATGTTAGTCAAAATCACAACTAGAAAAAATATATAGAATTTTTGACAATTTTTATCAAATACTTACATCTAAATT
>JAPYYX010001002.1:0-35923 GCA_030522605.1 Cremastinae sp. B BG-2022a
TTTAATGTCACTAATTAAAAAATAGTAGCATTTTTGGTTAGAAAATATTATCACAAAAATTTTTATTCATGCAATTTATTTATTGTATTTAAATACGGCAACTGGAAACTACGGAAATAACCAAAGTATAACGAAGCCATCCGAATTCCGGTTTTTTTTTGTCACCGACTCTACTGAAGTGATGAGAGAAATTCTCACAACTGTTAAAAAAAATTTTTTTTTCTTTATAATTTTAAGTTTTTAAAATATCTTATTGACTATCCTATAAAGCATAAAATTCTGAGAAGGTAAAAAAAAATTCAAGTAACCATTCCATTTGAAATTAAAGATAAAAAAAGTTTTAAAATGAGTGTGAGAGATTCTCTCTACGCAACGGGTACGAAGGGTTAAGGTGGTTCGAATGTTGGACAAGTTGCAACTATAATGCTTGAAATTAATATTTTACGATAACTCACAATCAGTTATTTGCACAATTTTTTACAGTGATCAAGATTATTTAATTTATAATTTTTTGAATAGGTTCTTTAATCAAAATTTATTATTATTATTATAAACAAATATAATAAAAAATATAACAATTTCAATACTCTTCAATACTCTATGTTAGAAATTTTTAATCTATTTTATTCTTATTCTACAGGTGAATGATTGTGGAAAAATCAGAGACAAGCATATAAAAAACTGGCAAAAGGAGACGAGGGATTTGGGACTTTTCAACGACGATTTTGTCGATAGAATAAATTCCACTTGCCATCAGCGTATGTATACTGTCAGATTTTTATTTTCTATGTAGCATGAATATTTTTTGTTAGACATTTTTTTTCTTATTTCAGGTAAGCTCTGGTCCCAGCTCAAGCTCACTTACAATATTTTCTTTGAAGATGATCAGTCTGAAGCATTGGGAGGGTTCAGTTTGTATGTAGATTGCTTGTTGGAAATGGTACGCATAAAAATGTAATAATTGTCCACAGTAATGAAGAAGTAAGCCAATGATTAAGAATGAACTGGAGGATACAATCCCTGGCAAAAATGACTTTTTTATAATGAATTGTTAAAATTTAGTCTTCGTTTTGTTTTTAGAAAGTTGAAATTTTGTATTATCTTATTTACAATGATTCTCGCTAGTTTGCTAACGTTTTATTAACAATTTTCATATTATTCATTGTTTAAACAATGAAAAAACAAAAATTTTAGACGAAATTCTTTAAACTCGAGTATTAAAATTTTTAATGCGTATTGATATTCTTTATTGATTGATATTCTTTAATATGTAAACAACTTAAGAAAAAATGTACACGTAACTACTATCGTGTTTTCGATATTTATAACTTATTATAATTTCAAATACGTATAATATTCAATTTGTTATAACTTTTAAGCGATTTAGTGAATTGAGTTGAAATTTGCTCAGAAGCATTCAAATTCTATTATCAGTGACTGATCAAATTTTCTAATTTTTGCCACCGATTCGAATTATCTCCAGTACATCCTTAATTGAATGTTGAGGATGAGTCGGGATTAAATAATTAAATAATTTCACTATAATTCACGTTAATTCACTTTTTGATCGAAACAACAGTTAATTGACTTCATATCAGCATTCTGCGAATCTTGAAAAAAATTTCATTTGCATATATTTTTATCTACTGTTCTGAGTCCCAGATGGGAGAGACGACGTAGGATACAGTTATGTAATGTTAGCTCAATGATTTGTCGAATTGAGAAATGCTGAAGTGATATTTTTTTAGGAATTCTTTATCACTCGAATTGAATTTTCATATTAAACTGTATCCATTTTTCAGCTAAAAGAGTTCTATGAAAAACCGGAAAAGGAGATTTTCGAAATAGAAAATGATAAACGTTACTTCTCATTCTTGCATTCATTCGAACCTTCAAGTAACGTTGATATGAGGACTAAAAAGGCGTTACAGCGAATTTTACTCGACACTCCTTATTCTATTTTTGATCCTTCGATTTATTAGTTGATCAGGTAGTTTCTTCGTAAAGCGTATATATTTATATAATGTATGTGGGGCATTTCACGCCAAATCAGATGGTTTCAAAGAATTTCTTGAAAATACAAAAAAATTATGGAAATTAAAAAAAAAATCAAAATTCAATTCAAACCATTCGATTTGGCGTGGAATGCCCCACATATATATATCGAAAAGTAAGATGGTGTATAAATTTGAAATATATTGTTCATTTTCAGATTTTTATCGGACGGAAAAATTGTGCTGATGATCAGACAATCCCCGAGAATTAAATATGTAAAAAAAATTTTGTTTGAAAAAGTAAAAAAGTACGCCAAGTAATAAAGTAGTTGCAAAATTATATTAAATTATATGAAATTATCTTGTTATTGAAAATATCTTTGTCTTCGATCGGACTCGATATTCTCGGAGAACAACGAAAGCTCTTTGTAACAACTGATGAGTGGAAAATGCTTGATAATGTAATTGGATATAAATGCATGCAACTGCACTTGAGAGCGTTAAACGAGATCGACGAAAAGAAAAAACTAAGAGAACTCAATTCTCGAACTACACAGATATTTGTAACGCTCGATAAAATCATAAACTCAAACTTCAAATAAAAATATTACTTTGTCCATGAAAATACTTTGCTTGTTTCATAATAATAATTTTCGGAAGACTCCTTCCCAATAAAAGCTCACCGGTAAGTTAGATTGTTTTTGCTAAAAAAACCGTGAATCAATTAAAATTACACTACAACCCCTTTATCCGGCCCCCGATCAACCGACTCTCCTCACGGAGTGTGCTCGGATAATACGGACAATTTCCCGAAGTGCTTCTCCCCATATTAACTCGGATAAACCGAGGTTGTACTGTATAAATTATTATAAAATATTTTGAGAGAATTTCTCAAAATTAATTTCAAATTACCACACATCACCCTGAGACTAAACGATCTATTCTCCTACCTACTAAAAATATAGTAAAATACTTAGGAGCTAACATTGAGTGAATATTTTAAACATTTTACGTCTTCAAATATTTTGTATTCAATTGTTTTTTGGGGTTGAAAAATGTCTTCCTATGTCGAGTTTGATGTTGTCGTCGTTGGTGCTGGGCTAACGGGATTGACAGTCGGGTACGAGATACTAAAAAGAGACGTCGGTCTGAGCGTCCTAATTCTCGAAGAAAACGGTAAGATTTTGATTATATTTTTTATGACATATCATACATATAATATATCATCTTACTCAAAACTGGTCAAAATATCATCAAAAGAAATTGTTTTTTAGCGATAACAAATTAGTCAGTAAAAGTATTATAGTACATAATATTATATCATATTTAAAAACAACTAGACAATGTTGGTGGTAAAATTCTGGAAGAAGGCGATAGTCGAGCATTCTTCGGCTGTAATTACCACGAGAACCTGATAGGGTTGCTGCATGAGTTGAACATCTTAAACGAGAGAGTTGATGATGTCGAGCTAAGTAAAAAGCTTCTCCTCGTCACTGATAAAGGTGCACGATGTGAAAGAATTTCCCGTTTCGCTACCAGTCAGATCTATCATTTTTTAAAAATGGTAGGTACGTCCGAAGTTGATGAATATGATAATGATAATAGTCACAATCATAGTGATGATGATGATGATCAAGCATAATGATTATTTTCATCATGATAAATAAAATGATGATTTTGATGACGATATCATGTCATGTCATGATTGTCATCATCATCATTATGCCACGATCATTCATGGTAATGATGAGCATAATGCTGATTTTGATGATGACGAGCAAAATTATGGTTTCAATGATAAGCATACTGATGATTATGATGATGGTGATGATTATAATGATGCATGTGATCATTATAATGGTGTATGTGATGATCATCACATCGATGATTTGATAATGATCACATCAATGATTACGATGATGATCACATCGATGATTATGATGGTGACGATTAAATTAAATGTCCCTAACTAAATCTTTCAATTCCATGAAAGCTTGAATGGACAAGTAAAAGGCAAATCTACAAGAAATACGAAGGGAGTGAAACTCTTGGAACGAATGGTAAATGGTCAAGAGAGACGAACATTCTAAATGTTCTGAAGAAATGGGTACATTTTAGATCAGCGCGGAATTTTTTGATCGCCCTACTTGGTTCCTGCTGTCCTGGTATCGAATCTCTAGGAAACGTATCGACCTTGTGGTTTCTCGTCATGCTGAACGGAGCTGGAGGTCTCTTTCGGAAGTTGTCAGCGAGTCTCGATCCTGAAAAAAGATTCTTCGTCGAGGGTGGCTTTCAAAGGATCGTCCAAAGACTTGAGGAAAGAATTGGTCAACTCGGAGGAACCATTCGACGTAGAGAATCCGTTCTCTCCCTAGAGAGAACTCCCCGGGCTATCATAGTAACGACTAACTTACAAAAATTTAGGTATTTCGGAAATAAAAATTTTACTAATTAAAATTTTAGAAATCATGGAGTGATAGTTTCAAAGGATATTTTAGATCAACGGATTTCATTTATTTGCTAGTTACTGTTTATTACTACTACTTACTGATAAATCGGTTCACAAAAAGCTGAGAAAAAATTTCATAAATTTTTTATTTTTTAAAAACATGATCGGGATTAAATTTTTAAACAAAAATTCCTCAAGTGTCTGAATCGACTATTTCATCCCCTAACCAAATTTTTGTCACTAGATGTGAATGCGTTGCGGTGGTAATTCCTCCACCCGGGAATGTATCCCTTCTCCAAGGTTCAGGAATATCAGAAGAAGTTATTCGATCGCAGCGACTTCACCGACCTGGAAGGGGGATGCATTTCTGGTGCACATATGACCAAGCATTCTGGAAATCTGCGAGCATTCTCGTCGCATCAGGGAACGAAGCCGGAGTGAAAATGCTTTACAGTGGACCTTCTCAATCTATGGCACGACGTTTTGCTAATTAATTCATTTTTTATTTTAATTAAAAATAATTGAAGAATAATTTACAATGAATATTGTAAATTATTCCTCGAATGATGAATAATTATAATTATTCATTAAAATCAATTAATTCATTTTATTCTTAGGCTGAAAAAATAAGTAGCAAAGCGATAATAATTAATAAAATAATAATAATAATAATTAGCAAAACGGAAAGCCGAATCCATTGAATGGCAATCGACTTCTCGCTGGATATTCTTCATCGATTCCAATTGAATGCGTACCCCGATACCTGAATGAAATATTTGTCACAACGAGAGCCGAGGAATGGAAAACTCAAGGCGAGAGTCGCGTCAGTTCAGTGAATCCGGCGATGAGCTCCAGCGACCGACTTCTCAATCCTATGTTCGTCAATCGTGACCGAAGAATATTTCTCGCTGCGAGCGAATTTGCTAGGAAGTGGCCCGGGACAGCGGACGGTGCGATCGAAGCTGGACGTCGAGCATCTGGACTTCTCATGTGGCGAGCTAGACCTCAGGCTTTGCGAGCCATCGAGAGGATCGGATACTCGAGAGAGGTCGTCGTTTTACCTAGAGAAAGAAACGACGATAATGGCATTACAATCGCCTGGAGACTCCTTCTGGGAACAAACGTATGTCTACTGCTGACTCTATTAAAAAACGTTATTCGCGATTTCTATTCATAAGTCATGATGCTTGATACTGCAAAAGTTTTTAAAAATATATTTATAATTTGTCGTGTTCAGACTGCTATTTTACTTCTATTTCCGATGTGAAGTAATAATAACGATGAACCAATATAATAGTAATAAATAAATAATATAATGATAAATATTATTGACCATATTTTATTAAATAATCTTTTCTTAATTAATTAGTTAATTCAAATCACCCGGAGACATCTAGAAATAAATACTTTAAAAAATATTGAAAACGCCATTTGCGATTTCCAAAACTAAAACGATTTGATACATCCAAAATTGATTCTTATACACATGTCACGACTGGATCATTAAATATGTACAATCGAAAAAGTTATGGTCATTACGAAAAACCCCTACCAATAATCTGAATTGTAAAATGAAAAAACGTGATATTTAACACTTCTAATGATCTAAAAAATAAAAAAATGTTCCAATATAATTTATTTATTCGACAAGGAGAATTACATACATCCACCGAGAGGATCATAATTTGGACATTCGATTCGTCTATCGATCTGATCTCAATTTAACGACCGCCGAGTAACAAATCTATAGTTATCGTGCGAAACACACTCCCGATCCTCATATTTGTATTATTTATTGTTTAATCGCTTATCATATCATTAATAATATCAATATTATTATTATTATTATTATCATTATATATTATTATTAACTTATTTGCATAATTCTCGTATAGCTGAGATAGATTTCCAATTTGATAAAAATACTCTCGTACCTCGCTCATCAACGGGTCTGCGTTGACAAATAAAAGGATGAAGTGAGAAAGTGAAGTATTTCCGATTAAATCTACCAACGATGACTTTTTTTCTATCTCATTTACGTGTCTCTTTCGTCAATTTAAAATTCACGCAAATCTTGGACGTATCCGATGTCGATCATCAATGACTCGCAAATTCTTTACAAAATAAATCATTTCTTAAAATTAGTCAGGGAGACCCGAGGTCGTCTCACAGGATAGCTACTTTTCTCCCTCGATTCGTTTTACGTAATTCATTTCGCAATTTTTTTGATACTCGATTTTTCCAATCCTTAGCTCAGTCTGTGATATGCCTCGGTCCGCTCCTCTCGTATTATCTTCATTCGTGAGCAAAAATTTTCGCAAGAATGTGGAAATAATAAACATAGACACCGGTGATTGATTTTTCATTTTTTTTCTTCCTTTAATCACGAATACATTTATTGCTCGGGGAACAATTACGAAAGAATGACACACAGAAAATAGATGACAAAAATGCTAAGAGTTTCGCTCGTAGAAAAAAAAATAAAAATAAAAACGAACTATAAACTACATCGTACAAGTACTTTTTTTTAAATCTCAAACGAAATGTGATCGATCATCGATCGATTTACATCGTACGCTTCATATAATAAATTATTAACGTTTATCCTCATTTCTTCTTTTTTTGTCCTCTTTAAATTATTTATTTCAAACCTGTGATACGACTTCGGGCCTGTGTGATTAACACGCGTGTGTGAATGTGTCAGTGTCAGTGTCGATATTTTAGTTTCTTTTTTTTCAACGTCTATACGCTATACGTACATAATTAATACGTACATAATATTTAAATAATTATTATTCATTATACATATACATATATATATACCTTATCGCGTGTGTATAAGTGTGTGTCCTTGTCAATTTTCATTTCGTTCTATTTTTCTTCTTTTTTTTTAATTATATATGTATATATAGCGCAAACGATCGATGCTATTTCTCATATATATTTTTTTCGCCGATCGAAAGTTTGTCACCTCGGTACACTCGCGTATCAATATCGTCTTGAATATATCTAAAATAATATTTAACATCTAGCTCTGTTTTTTTTTTAGTTTCTTGGAATAATCTCCGTTTGAATTTTGGTATTCTTTGAGGGTCGTTTACATTTTTCTTCTTCTTCTCAACAGCGAATAATGCACGATAATCGAGAGAGAATGATGAAGCTTCGCTGGCAGGAGTAGGTTGTAGCAGCAGCAGCGTTAGTGGGCCATTATTGGCTGACATTGTTACTTTGTTTTCGTAATTGTTCAACGCGACAGTCTCGTGGACGAGTCGAGAAGTCGCTCCTCAAAGTGAAAAGTTATCGTTATTAAAAAGAGTGATAGTGTTATTTTTTTTAAAGAAAGTGAGTGATAGAAAAGTGAAAATATAGGTGAGATAAATCAAAGAGGCTCGATTTACGCTAACTCGGTCAAAGTGCCCGGCTCTCTCATTTTTCATTCGCCATCATCATCATATACAAATATATAAGCCTTAAACATGTTACATAGAATGTCCCATATATTGATGTAAGCAATGAAGAAACGAAACCGCGATGAGATACTGAGTAAAAGAGTCTTTGGAAGTTTTTCGATCCGACTAAATCCTGCGGAGTTATCGACGATTGAAGTTTCCAGCAAATAGGATCGCGCCACGTTGCAACGGGGTCACGTGACCGCTTTCCGATTGGCTAGTATCTACTTTCGTCCATAACTCGTTACCAGTACGCCGTAGCAAAAAGTGCCTTAAGACTTTTCGACTCAAAATTTTCTCACCGATCCGTTTAGCTTATCCCGAACATCAATTTCTGGAACACTCTGCATATTATCGTCATCACTTCTGTCATTCCCGCCGTACGTATATGTACGTATATATACATATATATGTATAATAATAATATCCTAAGTTAGTTATTGTATGAACGATTTTTCGAGAAAAAGGAAAAACTGTGTGTATGTGATTAATGCCACTTTGTTCTTCAACGATTATTGGGCTTTTTTGTTTCTTCTCTCTGTTCTTCCCTTTCTACCCTTAAAACAAAAAAAAAGCTTTTCCTCTTGTTCGAAAGCCATCGACGTGATTTGTATCGTGTGCTACGAACACTCTGGAATTGTTTATCCTTTCGAGCGAGCAAGCAACCGATAATCAAATCGAACGAGACTTTCCAACATTTTCCAATGCAGTGTCAACTCTCTGTCCCAATCACAATTACTGCCCAATATTCAAGTGACTCAACTTTTTTCTCCTAATTTTTTTTCTTTTCTTTTTTTTATTTCTCTCAACTCGAAAATTCGTGAACCTGGTTGCAATTTTGGAATGATGTACAGAAGATTAATACTCATTCTTTTCCCTTCAGGGTTCAATCCTGAATTCAAGACTCAATTAAATGACCGTCAATTCATTTTAGAAGCGGTAAGTACATTTTTTCCTCAGCTTTGTCAATTTTCTTTTTTTGAAACAAGGCAGTGAGATCAAAAAGAAAAAAGGCTCCTGATAAAAGAGAATGGATTCTTTCTCGAGGATTACGAGGAAAGAAAATGATACGTTCTGTATCACCGGACGTTCTGATATCTTTTGAGATCTCTTCTTTTTCTTTTTTCTCTCTTCGCGTTTACGCTCTTACACCTAAATCTTATTATGGCTAAACTCACGTTCGTGTGTGTGTGTGTTTATTTTTCTGGTTTCATTATCATTCGCGGGTTTTCTTTTTTTCACTTACAAAGCTGCTATCGCGATTGCTCGACGCTTCGAGAGCAAAAAAGCTGCGATTAATACGTAGTTTCATTTTTTTCGCTTTTTTCGTACATCGTTTACTAAAAACAAAAAAAATCGTTTTTTCAATCGTAAGGTGTACGGACGATTCAATTTTTCATAAAAATTTATGGAAAATGAAGAATTTATGGCACGTAAATTCGATAATTCGAATTTCTCTTTTCTGCAGCTCTTTTCGTCTTTTTTTATTATGCATGTCTGAATAAATTAAGGTAAACGTGAAAAAAATGAGATTCTGGATGAGGATTTTCAATCAAATTGAAAATAAGAATATCGAGTACGGTAGACGATTTTTTCTCACTCGTGTCCTCGACACGGCTCTTATTCCTTGACCTCGAAATATTTGTAAGTTGGATTTTCATAACCATTTATCTGCATGTTTGCGACGTGTCGTTCCTCCGGCGTCGCCGCCTGGTCGACTTCGATGAAGCCCTGAAACATTTAATCAAATTTATTTTTAAACAATTTTTCTGATATCATCTTAAAGTTATTGTTGCAGTGATTATTAACCTGGCTATGAGGGCTTCTCGCGCTGCGTCTCTTGAAAACAGCTACTCCAACGACCGCTGCGGCCATCAAAGCAATTCCAGCGAACGCCAGAGTAAAGTAGACCGACCGACTCTCTCTGTGATAAACTTCCCGTCTAACAGAGTAACCCTGTTGAAGAATTTCAATAAGTATTAATGATGCAATGGGAAAATGATGTGATCATTAGTACATCGTTTTAATGGGATGGCGATCATGATATTGGTGATACCAATGTATTCATTGTCATTATACCATCTGAGATATAACTTCATGAATACCAATACAATCATTATCACCACCATGTCAACTGTTATGCAATGTAATAATAACATGTACCCATCACTATGACATCATCTTTGATATGCTGATGACGACTTGAATAAATTTACATCATATGGGATATAATCATAAATACATCAATGTAATCATCAACATCACTTAGTACGTAATTTGATGAAAACATTGTCGCGATCATTATCATATAATGTTTGGTACAAGTTGAGGAAAAAACAATAAGCAAAATAAACAAAATAAATAACAATAAACAAAAAAACGATAAGCTATCGAAATCATCATCACATCATAAATGATGTTCCGATGATGTTTGTATGTGATTAAGGCAAAGATTGATAGTTACAGGCTCGGAATGAGAAACGTCGTGGGTCATACTGAGCGCCACTCTGACTATTCCTTCATTGTGAACTGCCGCAACTGATGATTGTTGCTGCGCCTCCGCCTGACCGACTTGACGTTGTATCTGTTGTTGCTGTGGCTGTTGTTGTTGCTGCGGTTGCGTTTGCTGCTGCGACTGAGGCTGAGGTGGCGCCTGCTGCTGCTGCTGCTGCTGCTGTTGAGGCTGGGGGATAGGAAGGTCCTTCTTCTCGATAATGGGATCGCCATCCTCATGCTGTTCCTGCTCCGTTCGCAGTTCTCCCCTCTCGACCTTTCTCTGCTCCTTCCGTTCCCGCTCCAACGCCTTCTGATGCTCCTTCTCTGCATTTTTTCATTTCAAATGTATTCATTCCAATCCATATCATCTTCATGGTAGTTCTTTACAAAGTGACCGTCATGAAAAATCCCCTAGGGATCGATTCGATATCACGAAATCAGGACAATACTATAATCCTCAATCTGGCATGTTTCCAACAGTTTCACTGATGACACTATCTAACTGCTTCTCGGTATATTAGTAGTGCGTATGGCAGCTGTATATGTGCTTAAGACAATGTTTACTATGTCTTAACCATGTGCTTAGGGAGTATTTAAAGCGAGATAATGAGATCTCCTTAAGACCACGGTAGTGAGAATACATGACCTCAAGTTTAAGATATAATAGGATCTGCTTTAGCTGAAGTGGTTACAGGTTGGTAAATACATGGCTATGGTTCCTAACGCTTGATTCTATGTTATTGTTTAATGTTGATGTTTTGATGTGTCCCAATGCACGTGTGCAGTCGGTAGATCACAAACTCACACCAATTCGTAATAAGCACTTTAGAAACATCCATTCCATTAACGTTGATAGACATCAAATAGTCACAAATGTACTTCAGCATGTACGTTGTACATACGTTAAGCAATCACGTGTTCTGCACCGAGTTTGTTCAGAGTTAGTACCACTGAATAAATTAACGTCATGGCTTGGCAGGATATTTTCAAATTAGCACTGATTACATTTGCGTTCACTTTCTAAAGAGTTACCATTTTTTTAGGATAATTAAGGTAAATAGCTGAGAGAAAAAAATTTACCGTGCTGCTTGCTGGCGACATCCGCCTGATATTTATCCAGTATAGCCGCCTCCGCTTCTCTCGTCATCGCGAGCAGTAGACCCGGCGTTTCGTCCTTGCTCCTGAGGGCCAACACATAATCATCCATCAGCCGTCCAATTTTAGCACTCAACTCCGGATACCTATGAACGACAATCACAAAAAAATTTAATAGCGCTTTTTTTAATTTCTAGCATTCTTTGTTTATTTCTCAGAAAAAAGTAACGTCTCCACGAGGCCAGGGACGGAAAATACGATCTGGCGAACGCCATCGCCCAAAAATCATTGCTCCGAGTTGAACGTCGAGAGGATGAGGAACAAAGGTCAGTGGACGATTAAAAAAATATTTAAAAAAAGTAGGAGGTTATTTGAAATCGCGTTAAATACCGTTCGAGCATCAATAGACTTTGATTGGTGATTCGATCGATTTCGGCAAGGTGCTCGAGGGTCGCTGGCTTTTCTCGCTGAGCCTGCTCCAGACTGCTGTCCAAAAGATGCTTGTAATGGGCGATTGTGTGATGTCTATCCTTGTGAAGGGCTCTCAGTAATTTCTGAAGGCACTTTTGTATCCGGTGCATCTGAAGAGGATCACCAAAAAGATTGATCATCAGCACATCATCATCAGTTAGGGTATGATGTTAAAGTCATCATAAGGTCATATATGTGTTACGATAAGGTCACGTTCTACAGAATCGAAACGCATTGAACTTTGGCTTATCTTCAAAAGCTTTCCAGTAATAGACATTATGGATCCGTTCAATGCGTTAGATACAAACATCATCTTCAGGTCATCAAAAACGTGTCTTGTAAACTCACATTGGGCGGTGTCTCATTGAGAGCTGCTGTATAGCAGGACATGGCTTCCTCGTTTCTCTGCTTGACCGCTTCCTGAAAGAGATAAAGATGAGAACGGGATATTTACGATGCGAGCCGAGATAGGTATTTATTCGAGGGCAGGTGGGTGGGCTGCGGGGGGATCGTTTCGGGGGATCATTATTCTCGATGGATCGAAGACTCGGTATGGGCTATAGAATATGGTTTATTCTTTTCCCGTAAAAGAGGCGAGACGCACTTGGACCCGTTGTTGATGCATCGCGCTGAGCTGGTGCTTCTCCGCTGCTCCGCTAGCTTCCAGCGCGGCGACTGTTTCCTGGAATCTCGCGGTCATCCAACGCTTGAACGCGTCCGCGGCGACTGGATTTCTCGCCCTGATGTCCTGATACTTTTCCTCCAAGTCGCTCCAATCCTTCATCACCTGAAAACGTTGTAGCACAAGGGATTTCGACCACCACATACACTGCGCCCTCACTTCATTCACTTCACTCTCTTTCACTTTAAATCCCCCAGCTCGTTTATTCCTGAAGGATCCTCGATCTGGAGCTAACTTGGCAAAGCCCTCGACGTCCTTCGTGCCGCGAGATCACTTACCTTGGTTACTTTCTCCTTGTGGACTTCCTCAAGCCTCATCTGTGCCTGCTTGTAGCTTTGGTGTTCCGATCGTGGGTCAAAATGCGTTAGGTATGGATCAGGTGTACCCTGCTGGGCTTGGGACGGCTGTTGGGTGGTAGACGTAATCGGCAATACCGTTACTTCCTGCTGCTTGCTCCTCTCCGTCGTCGCCGTGCTCGCCGAACCCTTCCTTCAATCAGAGGGATGATGAAAAATGTGGACATTGGTCAAGGATAATGGAAAAAACCGGCCAACCACTTACGAGGATCCGGTCGTTGGGTCGTAGTCATCGAGATAAGCCTCGTCGCTATCTCCGTCGTAAGCCTGATCGCTGAGAACGTCCTCGAGATCGCTATCCGAGTCATCGTCATCTTCCCCATCACCGTACAAGTCATCCTCGTCATCGAGATCATCGTCATCCTCGGCTTCGTCGTCTTCCACTCTCTTGGTTATCGGTAACTCGAACGCTTTCTTTGGCTTTATATTATCTGCAACGAGAGCCTCGTTAGCTCCCCATTCTTCACAATCGTCTTCAAGAATACTCCAAAAACGAAAAATAGGTTGAGAAGCGATGAGCCATTTGGTTTGGTCGTTCTAGCTATACTCAGATCGTTTGGTGTGTTACAAAGTTCTTAGCTTGAAACGTATTCAAAAGTGATGAAATGTGTAAATGACCATTTCTATGAAGTTAAAGATATGAATATGAATACGAATTCACACCTGCGAACCATGTTGGAAATTGCTTGTCGTTCCCTATGATTTAGCAGTAATTCTGCAGTAAAAACACATCTATAGCTTCATGATTATAGTGATCTAATGACTAAACCAGATGAGCATCTGATTCATTGTCAGCCAATAAATTTGAATCAATTAAATGCCACAACGATTCATGAATAATGTCATCACGCTTCTCAATGATCATTATCAATTTAAATGTCATCACGCGTTTGACTAAGCTTTCTCGCTATATTCATCTGTTTCACATTGTTTCGTGGCTAGAAAATACGTTTGACGACAATGTCATTGTGTACTACAGTGTTATAGTGTTCTAGAGTTATAGTCTTACTATAGCTTTAGTGCTACAGTGTTGTAGCGGTACAGTGTGCTATTGTTGGTAAGCTTTATACCGATGAGGTGCTATAGAGAGTCATTGTTGGTAAGCTCTCTAAGTCTCTAAATAGAGCCGCAACGATCAAACCAACTGAATGGTGAAAAAATGAGGGAGCCACTCGAAAATCAGCTGTCGCACTTGTTCCAGGCCCCTTCTGATGAAGCGACGAGTCCGCTCCCTGTTTTATCGAACACAGAGGGTGGTTTGCTCGTTAGAGAGGAAGTTTCTCGAGAGAAACGACGCCATTGCGAGCTCAACAGAACAGGGATGTTCCAAACAAATACGTCCTATTGGAGTGTTGCGCTTTATCTGGGTCAGACAAGAGCCATTTGAGGGATAAAGGAATCGTCGGGAAAACGGTGTCTCTCACCGTCACTCCCATGGATAATCCTTCCGTAAAATCCTCTCGTATGTACGAGTTTCCACCTTGAAAGCGTTCTTTACGTATGGCGCAATTCTACTCCCACCCTAATGCCTGCCATTTACCTGGATGGATGATTTATTTTCTAAATAACAATAAAGGAAATGGACAGAGCCTGATCGGCCACAGGGGAGACCATGAATCGTCCAGGAAGGGATAGTCAAAGCACGGTCCCCGGAGGGGCGCAGATAAGAGTACCAAGACACGCACGAGGTAGCATGAGAGAGGAGGACGCAGCTCCATTTGTATGGAGAATGGTGTCTGGACGCGCGCAGTCGTCGTACCTCTACATTATTGATTGCGGCCTCAGACTCGGTAGGAGTAGGAAGATGGCGTTTCTCTTTCTCTCTCTCGCTCTTTTTCTCAACATCGTGAAGAAACACTCGCTGAATCCTCTTCGTACGTGCCTTCCGTCAAATTCGAGCCACCACCTCCCTATTTCATTCCCGTCTACGCGTGATTTACAACTAATGAGATTTATAACGTTTGCAATATTCTTTATTGATTTTTGTGAGGAGAATAGAGAAATGTGGTTGGTCTCGATGTTGGAAGGAAGCAAGAAAGAAGAAGTGGAATATGAAATTGAACTCGGTGCCCAATCAGTCCGATCTTTACCACTCTGAAAGATAATTTGCAGCGGAGAAATAACAAGAGGAGAGAGGGAGAGTGAGAGAGATTGTAGAGCGGACTCGAGAGCTCCAATCTTCTTTTTATAACTTTGCTGAGAATCACCTTCAGCTATATCGCTTTAGAACACTTTAGGAAATCGCTGAATAAGAGTTTCCTCGGATTATCACAAAAGGTGGCGAGCTTGATATTAACTTCGTTTAAGAAATGAACGAATAATGAAATAAATGAAAGAATGAGTGATAGCGAATGATTGAGTTACGTACGTTACGTACCTTTGGCATGTTTCGGGCAGCAGACAAACTCGACACCGGAGAACACGGATATTCCACAGGGTAAGAGCATCGCAAAGCTTCGGAGATTCATATTTCGCTCTCGGCAAGTGTCAGCCGCGGTCGAGTTCCACCTGCAACGAGCCCACATCCGGATTAACGTCTATCCATAAACCACTTGCCACACTTCTCGTTCGCTTCATCACTGACCTGTGCGATTCCCAGCATTTCGTGCGGTTATGGAGATGATCGAAGAGACATCCCTCCGGAACTAGGAGAGCATCGCTCTGGAATGGTCCCTCTGCCCACGAAAATGATGAGTTATTCATGTATCGAATCATTCAGGACTACAAGCTTTAGTATAAAGTAGTATATAACATAAAGGATGTTGATCAATCATATGGACCAAACACTCATGGATTGGGACAAGTTCTAAGTTCCATATAAGTTCCATCTAATGTAGTATAGTCCCTATCGAACGTAAAATAATATTGAACACTCCACAATATTGAGATTTTTTTACTAAACCTATCACTACTGAAGTGTTAGGCAATCATAGACTGCTCCATAATTACACAAATGAACTCTGATCCAGTTACAGTTTCGAAGCTTCAATACTAAAACCTGTGCATCCTAAGTAAAAGTAGCGTAGGATAAAAGATGTTGATCAGTCACTTGGACCATGAACCTATATGTATCGAATCATAGTCATTCCCATGACACAAAACTTTTGTTGGAGACTCTATCGGACATTAGTGGTCAAAATTTAAAGGTATGACTGGTTTTCGAATTTTATATGAAATTGGTCTCATCAAGCACGAAATGTAGGATTGGACATTTGATAATGTTGACATTTCTTCATGAAATCAAGTGCTGCAGAGATATCATGTAATCACAAACTGCTACATAATCACACTAATGAATAATCCAGTTAGTTTTAGAGCTTGAAAACTGAAATCAGGTGTGTTTTACGTAAGTAGCATAAAGGATATGACCAATTATACTACCCAAACACTTAATTGATCACTATCATGTGTATGACAACCGATAGACATTCCTCTTATACTGCACCATGTGTTAGTTGCTAAGCTTTAGATCCATAGCAGACTTAGAAATTGCATATGGGGTGCATATTCTAGTTCCTATTGACCATAAAATAAGATTAGACATTCCATTTTGTTGACATTGTTTCAGTGAATTGAATGCTGGTGTTGTTGTTGTCGAGCAATTGCAGACTGCTTAATAATTACGCCAATTAATTATAATCCAATTTAAGTGTTAAAGCTCTAAAACCGGCACCTGGTGCATTCTAAGTAAAAGCTCCATTTCACACAATGCAAGAGCTTGTGTAATGAGTCTCAGTTTTACAATTCGGGGTGAAAGTATATGCGCTATTCTGGACCCTGACGAAAAGTTTGAAACGCTTCGAGGGAAGGGCAGTGGCGCGCCTTTGTTGGCTCAAGTCAGAGTTGGCCTAGGTTATACGCTTTTCCTCCTCCTCCTTCCTTTCTTTCTCTTCAAACTACTACAATCATCTACTAACTCTCGACACAGAAACAATGTTGCCCATTTCCGGCAGTTTTTTGTAGTACGTAAAATTAATCATTAAGAGCGAGCAGACGATCGATATCGGTGGCTAGACATAGAATGGGGTCTAATGGACGTTCCGGTAGATCAAAGCTCCACCAATAATTCAATAACCTCATCGAGGGAACCTATTTGAGAAAATAATAGACTACTTCGGCTTGAATTATAAATATCGACGAAATTTGAACCTATGACGCATCCATCAAGATTTCTGATAGTACTGAAAAAGTGGTGATGCGACTATTGATGTTCAATTCAAATTTTGAAAATGTTGCTGCAATATTTCCATCAACATATAAAGAAATCATATCGAATGCATTGAGCGAACTTCATGGTATTTTTGATATTAGTTTTATATAAGGCATGTCACATATCGTATCTTGCATTGCATTTGTATTTCATGTTCTTGTTACTGCAACATTGCAGAAATATTTTCTGTGTACTGTAGAAATGTTTCTGATTCCTATCTTTTTCCTTTTTTGCCAGAAATATTTCGCCGATCTGGCAATTCCTTTGAAATTGATCCAGAGTCTAAACATAGATCACTGAAGACCGACACGGGCCAACGAAGATATTAAAGAAAGTACCAGTGGAATATTTACCCAGACATCTGTAGGGCTTGACCCATCTCGAAAGCTTACACTTGGTTCTTCCGGGCTTGCACCAACCCCCGACTCTTACATAGTGCGAGGATTCAACGATGTTCGTAATGTCCCTCTTGGGATAGGCCTTTTTACAATACTCGAGTATCTCGAACTTGTCGGTCATGCAGCTCTTCTTCTCAGTAGACGAGACCCATCGTCCCTGCTCTCCCATGTGCTGGGCGAGATACACCTCCCCATCCAGGCACAGCGTAGCCACCTGTCAGAGCATACCCCATTTTTTTCCTCCTATTCTTCTCTGAACGATTTTATCAATCTGGGAAGCTCCACGAATCTTTTTACATAATTGGAATCTCCATATGCATATTTTACAGGAAATTTTTGTCAATCAATTGTCAGGAAATCAATTTCTGGATGAGATAGTTGAAATGGAACTTTTAATCTCGATAATAATTGACAATAATCTCGCGATCTTTTACCAATTTGCATTAAACGAAATAAAATGTCAAAAAATTTTATACGAAGTTGTGTTTTTTTTCTTTTTCTATGAAACTTCCCAATTAATGTGCTACTCACCTGAGGCTCGGATCTTCCACCGGCTGGCGCCAGTTCCAGTCGCTCAGAGACTGCCTGAAACAGAGATTTACCGATTAAATGGTAGAAGCGTGAACCATCAATTTCCGGGTAAAAGGGAAAGAAACGGAAAAAGGGTCTTAAAGGAAAATTCTCGAAAGGGCTCAAAAGACTCTTCGTCAAAGGAAAAACCATTCGAATTTCAAGTCGTTAACTCAAACACCTTAATTCCGTTTTTCAAGAAAAATATCAGAAAATTTCTTTGATCGAACATGGAAAATCGTTAGACCGGAAAAATGATAAATTTTTCTCTTTCTCCAAATTCTTTTTGTTGAAAAAACTTTCCCCCTGGGGTCAAAGGAATAATGTCTCGTGTAATTACGATCTCTCTTCTCGTTTTTTTTGCAACTCCTCACAAGATTCTCGTACCCGCACGGTAAATGAAAGGAGAAACGATGAAAAAAAAATCTGGGACTCGAGATCAAAAAGAGTTCATTCAGGACCAACATGAAAGAGAAAAAATAAACATTTCTTTGCGAACGAAACGAGTATATAATAACAACAACAATAATAATAATAAAATAATAATCGCATGTGGAAGAGGCACTTTGCTTTTTTTTTCGATGAAATTATGAGGGAACCTTTAATATTTCATTCAATTTTAATGAGGATGTGAAGTACGATGAATAATAAATCATTTGAAAACGCACGTAGTGTGACCGAGCATAAGAACCAAGACCTTTCTTCCCAAGTCAAAAATTTTAATACTGTCTCTTATCATTTCATAAAATATCCATCCACTGATAATGAATTATTTGAATAGTAAAACGTTGATCGGTAAAAAGAATAGAAATTAATTCAATAGGAAATTTAAATTGAGGTGTAATCAATTTCTTTCTCCTGTCCAGCGAATCGATAGACTCGTTCTCCGTCCTCCGGCTGCCGAAATAATAGACTTTCATCGATTTAAAGTATTTTCGTAGAATGATGGCTGGCAAGAGAGCGAGAGAGGTGACCCACATTGTTCTCGTCCTCGCGAACAAGATGAAATCCTCTTTTTCGAAAGACAAGTCCATTTTGTTCCTTCTCGCACGAATGTCTACCAACCGTAACGAAAAAAAAAAAATCTCCTTGTGCTTTCTGACGTTTGATAGAAAGTCGGAGGGAGGAAAAAATGTCGATAGAGCGGAAAATAAATATATGAACGCGCCGGGAGAGCGGCCGCTTCCGGTATCGACAGCCGCACAATGAAGTCCATATAAATTTTTAATCGATAAGAAAAGGAAAAAGAATTCGAGTGAATAAATTGGCACGTCTGACAGAATCTCGAAAGATCCCGTGAAAATATTTTACATCGAGATGTCACTCTTCACAGATGGAATTAAAATTGGATCATACACGAGATATTATGGAGAACTTTGTAATTTTGAATACATGAATAAAATTCAGGGATATAGCAGTGTCTACGACGACTTTCTCAAATTGATATTTAAATATATCCTCCAGCTCTCTCAGAAAATCACTATTCACAATTTTTTTTCTCCTTTTCTAGGATTTGCTTCCGATGGGGTGGGAATGCACGAAAGGGTGGGAGTGGATAAGCCCGGAATTCGTTTAATCGACATTTTCGTCGAGTACGAGAGAGCGCAATTTCCTGGCTGATTCGGGAATTCGGGTCAAGCGATGCGTGAACGCGAGACGGTCCCCGATCCTCGTGATGAGCGCGAAATGGCGAGTGCCCATTTGAAATTCAAATGGTCCCGCGTTCTCTGAGCTTTTTTCCCCCCGTTTGTCCGAGAGCAGCCGTTCTGGGCGTGACTCCTTTTTCCTCCAAAAAACAAAAGATTATGAAAGTGGAATTACATGAGACGGGTAGTTTATTTTATACGCGGTACCATCGTGGGTAATGCACGCGAATTAAGCGAAATCTATTTACATTGATTAGAAGGCAACTTTTAAATTCATCAAAATCTTCAACCAAAGTGAAATTAAGTTTCAATTTAGATTAAGATTTAACGCATTTTCGTATACAAGAATCGTCAAAATTTAAATTAAAACTATTCAGTTTTACTCAGGTTGAGGTAAAATCAGAATTTACATACATATTTAAAAAACCAACTTATGAGTAATTATATTTTTATATTCAACTGCTAATTCAAACTCTAATTTTCCTAGCTTTAGACTAAAATGTAATGTTAAATTCCAATTTTTTTGAATTCTCTATTTAATTACCAGCTTTTCATCGATAAACCTTAAACTGCAAGTTGAAACTACTATTCTAAATAGTTTTAGATCAAATTAACTAGTAGAATGAACTAGAAATTACCATTTCAATTTATTATTCAAGATAAAAAAATTAATTTAAACTTCTAGTGATACGTTGTGCCCCATTGCGGGTAGAAAACATGAATTTTAGATCCGTTAAAATCGTTTGAGGATTAGAGCAGATCATGATTGTGGCATTTGGGTAGTAACATAGTTATGAATGATTGGTTTGACTTGAGTATTTAATGTTGTTAACAATTTAGTTCAACTATTCAGATTGATAGTTCAGTTTGGAATGCAGTTTCTGTTTTGATCGGGGAAGATTCTGTTGAACTTCGTTGAATCCTCGTGTTAAACTAAGTTTCAATTCCTCTAATTCGGGTTTGTGACTTGTGGTGATTTTCTTGGCTTTCCCTCTTACGAAAAAGGAAGATGCTGAATCGGGAATTTCCAGACCGTTTCCCGTCACATTCGCGAGACGCGCTCCGTGATTCATGCGACATTTCCGCGAGTTTGCGCTTAAATTTAATAATATTTTTTAATTTCTAAAAATGTAAAATTTCGACAAAATACTAATGTAACATTAAGCAAGGAATAGTACACAGGATTGGTATAATCCGGAAGTAAATTTCGCTCGGGTCGATGTGTTTATAATTTTAGCTGAGACTTTCATCAGTTGCAAGTACAAATTCTCATTTAAAACTTACAACTTATCGTAGTTTTGACTTAAAATTGTAACAACTGTTTATAGTTTAAATTTTAACTATAAATGTTACTTTAAATTATAAATGTAAACTACACATATGTGATGTTTGTAGTTTTAGCTAAAACCACCAATTGCAACTATGACTATTTTTTTTAACTATAATTAATCCTCACTACGACTCTTCGTAGCTTTGACTCGAAGTCAATTTTAACATTATTAAAATTTAATCTTCATGATTTAAACTTGAACTACGAATTTTAACTATAACAACATTATTCTGATACAATGCATGTGTTTATAATTGTACTATGAAGCTATCGACTAAAACTAAAAGTATTTTTTTCAATCTAAAATATTAGTAATAACTCTAATGGTAGTAACTATCACTATACTTTTTAATTCAAATCAATTTTAATAACGATTATTCGTATTTTAAACTCATACTAGTGGCTTTGTCTATATACAGCTCCTTCTTTGAATTACTATCATGATTTTTAAATTTTCTACCACTACAACTGTTCGTTTTTAACTTAAACTATATGTTTATCTATAACTGTTCATAATTCAAACCTAACCTAACAGTAAACGATAACAACAACTTTCAATCATTACTTCAAATTTAAACTACTAGTACCAACCATTACATGTACTATGAAATTGAACTTATCAACTAAATTCAAACCCCATTAATAGTTATTGCAAATGAATACTGCAGAATAACAGTATGGAGTTAAAATGATCGTTGAAACTTCTATTTCGTTTCAGAGAGAATGATGTACGAATGTTCTTTTTTAGTAGATAAGCTTTTGGTTCGTACGGATGATGCTGGTGCGGATGATTATTTCGTGTAAAACAGTGAAGTCCAACTTATCAACTGAATCCATCAAACGCCATGGACTGTGTCTGCGAATCTTGATTTCTATAGTACAGTATTCAGTAAAAAATGATCCAATCCGTTTTTTTTGTTTTTGAGAGAATATGATATGCGATTGGTATTTATTAGTGGATAAGCTCCACTCGTATGGATGAGGCTTCTGCTGCTGCCGGTGCTCTCAGAGAGATAGCGAGCTCGCGAGAGAGTGCCTTGCACGCTCATAGCCGCATTTTTATTTAACAGATGTAGATAGTATAATGTATGAAAACGGCGTGCAGTTGGGTGGATGCGAAGAATGCATGCACTGGTGCGCCATATCGATCTCCCAGTGGGTCGATGCTGCTCTCCCTCCTCTTACTCCACTTCATCCTTCTCTCTCTCTCTCTCTAGACACAACCTCCACTCGCTCGTCTATAACCATTATCAAGCACTCGTAGCATCAACGAGCCTCCACTGACGATCCACTCGACTCGTCAAACCGATCCCATCGACATTCTATTTTTTTTTCAAATATACCAAATAATAAATGGTCTAAAAATATTTACGGCGAGGTAGAGAAAAATCCAACTCGCGTGGGAGATCGTCGAGAAAAGAGAGAGAGAGAGAGAGGGGTGGAAAGACCACTTTTCACCACGCCACACGCTTCACCATCGATCGCCCTTACCTCTTTCTCTCTCTCTCGCTCCTCCCTCGCGCAAAACAAACTAACGATGGAAAGTGGAAAAAGTCATCATGGTCGGGCACGCGGAAAAAAAAAATCGCGAGCGAAAAAAAAAATCTCGTAGGAGGAAATCGAGTGACGAAATCGGGTTTTCGCTATCAAGGGAGGGACAGAGTTCGTTGCTCGTAATTGGATAAAGGGATTAAAATTGGCAACGTAAAAGGGACGCTGAACCCCCTTTCGTAGATAAGTATATACAAATCTCTTACTTGATAAGTGTGCGTTATGCAATAGCGTTTGATAGAAGTAGATCGAGAATACTGTCAGAGTTAAGTCGTGGCTGGAAATAACGAATGACCAATGAACGGATTAATGGAATTTGCACATGGATATAAAGGTGCGGATGGCAGCGCGCGTTCTCAATGAAAATTCATACGGCGATTTATGTTAATTCGCGGCCACCCACGCGTTCGTGAGACAATGCCAGCGATGATGAAGAGGCGGAAAGAAGAAGAAAAAAAGAAGGAAAAAGGTCTCGAGAGAATAGCGGGGTGTGACGAGCGAAACGATCCTTCGACTCGCCATACCGAGAGCGTTGCATCAACGAGCTCCATTGACGATTAACAACCGGCTACGATTTCATAGGGACTCGAAATTTTTTTTTGCTGCTCGACGTCACGAAGTTGGCCCTTGATTTTCGTTTTTTGGTTTTAGTCACGTTTTCGTAGTTGCTGAATTATTTGAAAAGTAACATAATGCGGTAGAGGCTGGCTCTTTCGTGGCCCAGCCGGTCGCCGATCGATAAGCCACGCTCTCTCCTACCGAATACTCTCCCTTCCTCTCACTCTCTCACTCTCTAGCCCCTTTCTCTTTGACGAAAAGAGGTATAAAAAGAGAAAAAATAAAAATACAGTGTCTGACCGGTGTGCGCTAATGTTCTCACAGACAGATTTGTTCATTGTATCATAGTAGTTTATAGTAAGTTACTTATAGTTGCCCTTGTACAATATTTGTAGTTTGAGTGACAGCTTATAGTTTTGGTGATAAGATAACTATAGTTGGTACTAGGTTATAGTTATAATTTTAGGATAGTTCTATATCTCGATAGTTATAGTTGTTAATACAGTACAGTTATATCTGTTGATATTTCATAATGATAGTTGTTGATATAGTATAGGTATAGTTGTTGGTATGGTATATCATAATCGATGATATAGTATACTTATAGTTGTTGGTATGGTATAGTTATAGTTGTCGATGTCATATATTTATATTTGTATAGTTTTTTATTGCACTGATATAGTTGTAGTTCTAGTGGTATCATTACTATCATTGTATGGCCATAGTTTCGGTAGTATGGATATAGTTGCAGTAGAATTGTAGTTAGGCCGTAATAGTTGCGGTTTGGAGCAAACAATGATCAGAAAAAATACGAGAAAACGAATGTAACGGAAGATGGAAAGGGAAATCTGAGGCCGTCTGACTCACCTGAGCCCGGTAGGTGAGAAGAGACACGAGAACAACGTGAAGCAGCATCTCGAGCTAATTCCCTCCGGCACTGGTTACGACGACGACTCTTCCTACTCTCCTCTCCTTCTTGCACCGTCACCTTTCTCTCTCCTTTTCTGTTTCTCCTTCTCTCTCTCTCTCTCTCTTTTTCTCTACCTTCAACACTTCTTTCACCTGCTCGTTATATCTCCCTTTATCTCACTATTCCCCGCACCAAAACACAAAATCCTTCGAACGAAAGGAACGAAAAAAAACAAAACGGAGACGAGATCGAACGAGACGTCACACTCGGCAGGGCCGCGCCACCGAAGGGCGCCCTCCTCGTTCCTTCTCCCTTTTCTTCTTTTTCTTCTTCTTCTCTTGTTGGTTTTTTTGTGTTATTCTGTAAAAATCACAGTCTTTGTTTTTTTCCTAGGTAAACCGACTTGATGTCAACTTTGTCTATGAGGAGGACAACTAGATTTTAGGAGAGATGTCTCCAGCGCTTATCGAAAACCGTGGTAGTCGCGCGCACCGATGCTATCCGTTCTCGAGGCGAATTTTATACGAAACCGCCCGGTCCGCCAACACCGCAGTACTGACTGCGTTACGCCGCTGGGTGGGTCACTCTACTCTCCTCCGTCGCGCAACATGGCCGAGTCCAGGAGTGCGCCGACTCGACCGCCGTACCGTGTCGGCGGCTCGACGGAACTACCACCTATAACGGGTGTCCAGCGGATTTTAAATTTTGCTATCAGTTATTAAAATAGTGATGCACTGATTCAACTATGTACTATGAAACTCAGTGCGTTTTTCTCTACGTTAGATATTTCATCATTCTAGAACGTTTCGAAGAAATGAATATGTGATAATGGAAGAGAAAAAATTACTTTCATTCATTTGAGCGTAATTAAAAATATATTAAAACTCGAAACTATTTAGAATTACAAAATTATAATCATTTTAATTTTATTCTAATTTTTCAGATAGTGAGTGGTCGTTTTAAATGGCTGATGGCTGAATTTATTGTCGAGATTGATCGACAATGGATTAGGATCACAATACGTAGAAAAGTCAGAAGACCCGATTTTTGGGGTAGACTATTTTTGGTTCGGCTGTGTATATAATTAATTCCTTCAAATTTTATCGGATTTCGATATTCGCTGCGAGTAGTTGTCTCACCACTAATGCGATCCAGATGTCATTATTACGAGCATTAGTACGAATTCAAAAGGTTTTAAATTTTATAAATGTTTAAACAAATTTCTGTTGACCGTAGGACCAATTCTATGACCCAAAAATATTGTTGAAGGAAAGAAATCGAGTTTTAGAAAATTTTAGAGTGATGTTGTACCTGAAGGTATTTTGATTGTTAAACTAGAAAATACTAAAATCACGAAATAATAATCGGTATTTTTTCAGATTTTCGTTACTACTACTGATTGCTGATGTCAGAAATTCAAATTTCGTGAATACAAAAATGCATTAACTTTATACATATCAATATACAATAGCAAGTATAGCTATTTCAATACTATTTACTATTATACTAATTTTAAATGATAAAAAAAGTATAAAATGGAAAAATGATCAATTACGGAAAATTATGAAAATGAAAAATTATGATTTTAAAATAACATACACTAATTGAAAACATGCATTTGAAATGAAGCTTTCAAAATTATTTATCCATTCACGGAATTTCTATACCTCGGTCACGTACCGCGAATTAACGGTTTTAATTAATATCCGTAATTTTTATCCAATTATTCAATAACCGTCACATGTTGCGTGCAATTTTGTTACCGCCATATTAATTTGATTTTCCTCCCGCTGGACAGCTCGAAACAATCGTGAAACGCGATGTAAATCGCTGATAGCTATTATGCGCTGTCATCGATACCTACATGACGGAATTATCAATTTCCGTCATTTATCCATGCCTGAATAGCCGAAAGCTTAAACTGGTGTCAATATAATCCATAAACATAATATTATACTAAATGCTAAGTAAACGTATAGATAAAATTTACAAAGGAGTTTCCCAAACGGAAGAAGCGAAAGCGAAAAGTTTTTGAGAGCTGTTGAGGCAACTTTTTGTTTCTCGTCGCGTGCTTACGTCGCTATCAAACCACCGTTCAAACAAAAATCATATTACCAGTTGTCTGTCATCGATAACTCCAGGACGAAGTAATCAATGTATAAAGAATTTTTTTGCATAAGAAGAAAGCGAGCAATAAGTTAATTCACAAGAAATTATTTAAATTTAAAAAAAATTGAATTTGTAAACCGAAACGGAAATAATGTGAATGTAATTTTTTTTTTATAAAAGAACTTATCCTTGCAAAAACTTGTTTGTTCATCCCCTAAGTAGCTAAATTGTAAAAATATGAATATAAAGTTAAAAGAATTTTGGATTGGAGACTTTTTTCCTTTTATCCTATTAATTAATTCTTTTAATTGATTTGTTGACAAAATAAATTTCCCTTCTACGTTACCATAGCTTTGAATGCTACAAATAATTCTTTTAGATATAATTAATTTGTTAATGAAATAATTGTGATTCTACTTTCTCCAGTTTCTGCTCATTTGTTCGGATCCTGAGTAGCTAAAGTTTTAAATTGTCCGAATATAAAACTAAGTAGTATATAAGCATACAGGTAAAATTGACAAAAGAGTTATACAAACGGAAAGAGCGAAAGCGACAGGTTTTTGAGAGCTGTCAGGAAGTCTCTTTGTTCCTTGCCACGCGCACGTCGCTGTCAAACCGGCGTTGAGCATGAAATAATGTATTATTCGAGTAAGAAGAGAAGGGAGAATCGGGTCGATAAGCCCGAGGAGATCGAATGGCCTATCCGCGGCGTTCCCCTCGCTGCTGAGTCACGTTCTTCCACCTCGAGTACAAACGCCCCCGTATGGCCGCAAGCTCCCTCTCTCGTCGTATCGTCGCATACTCGGTTTCGAGAAGAACGAAAAAAAAAAAAACTAAGGGAGGCTCGCCAGAATCCTCGCAAGGTCGCAACGAGGGTGAATCACTCGTCCCCTTCTCTATTTCCGCGCCGAATCATATCCAGTCGGGACTCCTCGACGATCCATTTTCCTCCATCCGAACATTCCGATTGAATTCCCCGAGAGATTAACAGCCCCGTACAGCCAACGGCATCTGCTCACGAGAAGAAAATTAAAAAAAATAACGTACATCTTTTTTAAAGAGGATTAAAAATTAATATAAAAAAAAAAATACAATAAGAATCGGGAGGTTTGTGCGACGCAGCCTTGGCCCAGCGCGGTACAAGCTCGCGCTCGATTACGCGTTCCGAACCTACCGTTGCCCGGGCAACCCTATCGATTTCAACCACCCCGCGCCGATCGCCTCTCGCTTGACATTTCGCCGACGTTTCCTCTCTTTCCCCCAATTCTCATTCCGAGGTGCTAAAGAGCACAAAAAAACGTAGACTGTCTCCACTTTTGCGTTCTTCCTAGTTTTATAATTTATTTCATCTTTTTTCAGCCGCTCCCAAGAGCTGGTTGCTCTTGATATTCCTGCACATGCCGATCTCGAGTCATCGAGATTAATAAAAGGAAAATAAATGGTGAGTGCGCTCTAGGAGGGGTGAAGGCGGAGCCAGGGCGGAGCTACGAAGAAGTTCAGCCTCTCCCGCGATCCTCCACACCGAGTGACATTGGTCGTTTCTTATCACTCTGATCTCGTCACCTGATAGAGCCCGCAGACTTTGTTCGCCGGTACGGCTATGTCTGAAAAATAAATATTCATTAATTCGAGGATGCATGGGCAATCCCAGACAGAAGGAAATTTTTCATGACCAATTGTTAAAATAGAGAGCCTTTTACTAATCCACAGATCAAATTTTTAACTTTGATGATAATAATTTTTTTAATTAAAAAACGCAAATTTCGATTTGGGTATTTATATGTGCCAAGCAGAAAAAAAAATTTTTAAGGGAAATTTATGAATTGATCGCAAGAGACAATGTTAAATTTGAATAACGTTGGAATTCAATACAGAAAATTGTTTTTCAACTTGATCGAAAAATTGTAAATAAATTGAGATATAATCCGATAAAATTATATCAATATTGGGTATTCAAAAAGAGATGATAAGCCTTTAATTTTTAATAGATTTTTAAAACGATTAATTACTTCGTTTATTATTGACTTCAATTTATTTACCCAATAATTATTATTTCCCTCAAATTTTAATCCCCGTTTATACCCGATCCTAATAATGTTATTTTGTTTATTTCCATTCGATTTAAATTTCATGGAAGGACGCAAATTGAGGTTGCACAGAGACTCGATTCGTTAATCTCATATAAACGGCGCTAATCACTTCGCATGTGCACTCGGCCATAATTACATTAGCGCTTTAAATTATCGTACAGAAATTCGCTAATTAAAAAAAAAAGAACAACTAAAAACAAATTTTAAAAAAAATCCTCACCTATCATTTTCGGATAGGGTAGATTGAGCTCGTTCATTATTTTAACAAATTCATCGCGTGATTTCGTGAGCCGGGGATTAAAACGTTTTTCCTCAGCGACTGTCGTGACCATTCGACCATTGTAGTCATGTGCCGGATATAAACGAAAATTTTCCGGAAGTGTCAGGATCTTCGAGTGGACGGATTCATACAAAACCTCAGCTGAACCTCCCTAAATAGACAATTTTCGTTTATTAAATTATTAAATACATTTGTTATTATTTTCATTATGATTATTCCATTTGGAAAAATTCTATGACATTGAAATTTTAGTTCTCTGATACGTTTTGTTGAAAAATTTATTTACTCAACTAAAACTGAATTTCAGAATATCTATCGAGAGTTCTGACTTCCGTCGAATCATTGAAAAATCTTTTTTTTCATTCTTGTGATATCTTGTTTTAATCATATTTTACCTGAAAATCAGTTCTCCCACAGCCTCGAATTAGAAGTGCATCGCCTGTAAAGGCAATTCCTTGCTCATCACAGACATAAGTAACGCAACCTATATCAAATTATTCAAAATGAAAGCATTTTATGTTAGTTTATGTTTGCATAGTTCTCAATGACTTTGCAATACCTTCTGTGTGTCCTGGAGTTGGAACCACCCGTAACTTGTGATTCCCAAATTTAACAGCTTCATTCGCTTCCAAAAGGATGTCAGCTTCAGCGCCACTAGATTTCGATATCATTGATTTACAACCCTTGACGAGAGTCTTCAATTTCCCTGTTCCTGTTACATGATCTGCATGCATGTGTGTATTTACTGAAAAATAATCATAATGTGAGGGATTTTTTATTATTATCGAATCTGTCTAGTATGTGTATTTTTTTTTGATTACCTGCTTGTTTACTTACTGGCGTAGACAAGTCGTAGTCCAAGCTCTTCGATAATCTTCGCATCTCTTTCTGCCCATTCTACAACTGGATCTATCAGAACTGCATCTAGACTCTTTGTATCTGCCAGAAGATACGTATACGTGCATGATTTTGGATCAAAGAGCTAAAAATCCATTGGCAAGTTAAACTTGCTTGAGCGCAAGTAGTGAAATAAGTCGGTACAAAAGTCGGGATCAATATTTTGAAAAAAATGGGTGATCAAAATATTCTTGCCATCATTCTTCATGCACTGAATAAATTTCAATTTTATTCGCTGCGGATTAACGAGTTTATGTTAGATCTAATTTTCGAAGTGGTAGGAATAACCTCAAAAATTTTCGACCGCATATTTTCTCGAAAGTAGCTGACATTTTGTATAAAATGGATAATGTTATCGATACAAGAATTCATACTCTCATTTTATTATTGGAGATAAGCAACACTTTATTTTATTTAGGTACATATAATATTCATGAGAATTCTTTTGTTTCGAAGGTCAGGTGGTTCACTTTACGTTCGCTCACTTCGAGATTGCAATCGAGTTGAATATTTTCAATTCACTATCAATAAAATTAATTTTCAATTTAGGACCCAAACATGAGTAGCAAGAACATTCTGATTGTATAAATTTTTCCATAAAATTAAAAATGTCGATGTAATTGTTGAAACTTTAAATGTTTTGATAACGCCTATTGCAGCCATCTTTGTCGCACTCCCGTCACAGCACAGAATCCAAAAAAATCAACTAACCTGTCGAAAGAAAAAATCTCTGCTCTGCGATGGATGTTCGATTGAAAAAGTCATGATTTTGCTGAAATTTCTTGCAATTTCCTTTACTACGGTTTTTCGCCCAATCAAGCAATTATTTGCAATCCTAACGAGATATCCGCTCATTATCGTAGCTACCGGTGACACGAGACAGGCAACAATGAAAAATCCTTGATGTATCGTATTGGAATGCGACCGTAAGCATTTGACTGATATCGAGGTTCCAGCGCAAGATTGCCACGAGTTTTTATCATTTGGTAATCACTTTACTTTACGAGTGATAAATTAATTATCGTAAATTTCAGTATATTTATTATTAGCAAACATTTGGCAATAACGCAGATTGCAACTACCGGTGAGGAAAGTAAGCTTGAAAAAAATAAGATTTCATCAGCTGTCGATAAAATAGGTTTCGTTGTACAATTACCATCAGTCGATAAAACAATTTTCGTTTTTTCTTTTACATTAAGCGCTCTACAGTGGCAGAAACAGTAACTAAAAATACTGTTGAATTTGCAGCAGTTCGGTTGTAAAACCCCACGGTCGTGTGTTTGTAACACACGTGTCGCATTTTTTTATGTCACTTTTATCAAATTGTCTGCAGACGTTGGAATGAAGTTATGATTCATCTGTAATTTGAGATACGGGGATGTAGATAAACAAAGAGTTTATTTCTTCCGCAATGCCAAGTTAGAGTGTGTTTTCAAAATGAGGAGACCAACCTAGGATGAAAAAAGAAATTGCATGATCAAACGTTTGCCGGTATTGTCCGATAAAATGTCGATCGAACCGTCATTCTCGAAACTCAGCGAAAACAAAGATTCATCAAATCCGGAAATGGCTGACACACAAGAACATTCAGACCTACTCGATGTAGCCGGTCTAAGTTCCATTTGTGTGTAAGTTACGAATCTACATTCGTGTCAACCTGAAGTTATTTATAAACAAAAAAATTAATGATGTCGTATTTTTGTTTATTTATTGTTAAGGACTGCGCTTGGACCTCAGCAGCAGGTTACGACTTATCCGTTGCCAGAAGAGTTGAAAACCGCTCTGGAGAAGATCAACCACGATGCGTTTTTGGTGAAGCAGGTCTTGCAATTGAAGGAGCGCGATCCCGAGATAACGAGATCGGTGAAAGATTACATAAAGATTGTAGCCAGATTGAACGAATTCACGGATATTAAGCCGGATTATTACTGGTTCATGATGAAATTGCTTCTGTACATTGATTATCACAAGTGCATGCTGGACATGGATGAGTACAGTTTGTACGAGCAGCAAATAATTCCATCCAAATTTAACGGCAGTAACTTTGTGGTACACGTGCCTGGTCTGTCGGAGGACAGGCCCTCTGTGAGACAGGGGGACATAATTGTCATAACTCAGGTCAACGGGTCGAACAATTGCATCAGTACTGTGCACTTTGTTGGCAAAGATTACATTACGGTCGCTGTTAGCAGAGAGTTTGTTCTTTTTTATTTGTTCTTTATGTAATTAATGAGAAGGTACTTGCATTAAAGTAGTTGTCGCATGATAGTTGAAGTTAAATTTTTCCATGCTAAAGTAAAGGCATTATTATAGAAAACTTTTGTGGAATTTTACTCAATTTTCATTTAAAATTACTTCAGCATTTAATTTTGGTGTAAGCAAAGAATTTTTACTGTTGAAAAGTTGTTATGTATATGGGTCATTCCATGTCAAATCACCGAATATGAAACTTTATAACTCCGAGGCTTTTGAAAATAAAGGACTCAAAATACAGGGTCAGACATATTTTGATACATACAAAAATTCAACTAAATCAAAAATTACAATTTTCAAAATTCGGTGACTTGACACGGAATGACCCATATAATGTTTAAAATTGCCATTTTTCAATGCTGTAACTTCCCCAAATATCGAACAAATTTTTCTGATGCTCGTAATTTCTGAAGGGTTTCCAAAAAGTAAGATGAAAGAAACTATTTTCCATGTATTTTCTTTGTCTAGGCAGTGGAAATTTCACTTTCAAACTCAATTGTCGACAGCTCTAACTCAAGTACCATCTCAATATAATATTGTTTGACATTCTTTACTCAACTTGTAATTTTTTACAGATTCAGGAAGGATTTTACAGAGGGCCAACGTTTCAACATATTTTTTCTATACCCAGAATACTGTTTTCGCTGCACGCACTATGCAGTGGATAGAGCCTTGATGTTTGACCTTCCAGCAGTGCTTTTTCCTCAGGATTGTCCCATCACCAAAGTACAACACAATCAGTGAGTTATTTTTTTAAATAAAAAAAAATACCTCACATATTTTTCTCCTTTTTTCCATTTCAATTTAAACGAACTAAACTCACATGGACTTTGTATAACAATTTTCTTTTTTTTTATTATTGAAATGATAATTATAAAAATTGTTAATCAAACGATAGGAAACTATGAAATTTCATAATGAACATGTTAAAAGAAATTCGAACTTTCGAACAGAAACAAAGCTAAATTTCAACGTCCACAATAAATGTAAATATTGAGACTTAATTTTATGGTACATTGCCTACCATAAAAGTAACTTGAACATTTAAAATTTAGAATAATGGAAAAAAATTGAAACTTCAGAAAAGTTGAGTGGATCAACAAAACATTGGAGAGTAATCCGGAGCAGCAGCAGGCTGTGCTTCACATATTGGCCCGAACGTCGTTTCCAGCACCTTACGTTGTTTTTGGTCCACCAGGTACGGGAAAAACGTCAACGCTTGTCGAGGCCATTTGCCAGGTATAAATTAATGGATTAAATCGATTGCTTATTTCTCTGATTGTGAGCCAACATGCCCAACTCATTTCTACATCTCTTTATTTCTTTATTAATTTTTTGATTTACATATTCATTAATTAATTTATTTTTCTCTCGTCTCGTCATGTTTGCTTTTCATTTTATTTTTATTTTCATCCAGATCCTAAGGAAGAACCCTTCGAATCGCATTTTAGTTTGTACACCGTCGAACGCAGCCGCTGATGAGATCGCCTTAAGATTATTGAAAAACGATATACAGGAACGTATCTTGCACCGAATGTACAGTATGTCGAGAAGCGGGTAAACACAGATCGATCGTCATTAGCGCGAAATATAAAATATATTCGTGAAGATAATCGCGCTGAGTGAATATGCGTTAAACAATTTAAAATTAATGCTTCCATTCATGTTTCGTTGCAGCAACGACGTTTGTGAGGCTTTGAAAACGTGTTCTAACATGAGCGAGGATAAATCTCTCCAAGTACCGGAGACGATTCTTAAAACCAAGAAGATTGTTATTACGACATTGATTACATGTCATCGGTAAGTGATTTCTTTTTAAGGTGATGTTTAAGGATGAACTCGAGATGAAATCTCTGACAAAAGTGGCTTTTTCATTATTAATTTTTTCAATTTTAGTCTTCATGTTTTTGTTAGATAATTGAAATTTTGTATTACGTTATTTACTATGATACTCGATAATTTGTTAACGTTTTATTAACAACTTTCATATTATTTATTGTTTAAATAATCAAAAAACAAAAATTTTTGATACAATTGTTTATACTCGGTTATTAACATTTTTTGTGTGTATTGATAGTAGAAAAAAATATGAACAAAACCTCATCGTTTTAATCAATTTCTACGTACTTTTAGCTAAGGAAATTTGTTGTATTATCACATAAGTGGATAATTTCTCCAAGACTGTTTAATACAAGTTGATAAAATTTGGTAGAAAGATTATTTAATATTTAAACCTCTTGAGAAAAAATGTACAAGTAACTACTATCGTTTTTTCGATATTTATAACTTATTATAATTTCGAATGCGTATAATATTTAATTTGTTATAGCTTTTAAAGGATTTAGTGCATTGAGTAGAAATTTACACAGAAGCATTAGAATTCTATTATCAGTGACTGGTTAAATTTTCAAATTTCTGCCACCGTTTCGAATTATCTCCAGTACATCCTTAACCCACACGAGTGTGAGAGACAGATGCAAAACGGATTTGCTATTTTCTCAGAGATTTTTTATATTAAAAAAAAAAAGAAAATATTCACATTATCCTTTGATAGGAAGAAAACACGGTGCTTCTTTTTTTTCTTGTTTTGTTCAATCAAAAATTGTTCATTTTCAGAGAAAATAGCAAAATTCGATTTCCCACGATACATAAACATCACCTTAAAAAAGGAAATAAATGATTATTTTTTACTTTGTGATTCAATATCTAATGTATGAATAATAATTTTTGGAAGGTTGATATCGTACCAGTTGCGTGAAAACCATTTCTCGTACGTATTCATCGATGAAGCGGGACAAGCCACGGAACCTGAAACTCTTATTCCAATAACTCTGCTCAGTAGTCGGGATTTGGGTTATAGTGGGCGCATTCACGGTCAACTGGTCATCGCTGGTGACCCGAAGCAGCTCGGTCCGAGTATTCAATCAAGAATAGCGGAACCTCTGCTCGGTAATTAAAAATTAATTTTTAATAATTAAAAAAAAAGTAAAAAAATAAAATTAATTAAAATTAAAAAAAAAATTTCTCAATTCGTTTTCGGAGATAATTTGCATTAACTGCATTTTTTTACTAACTTTTAACTACTGTTTTAATTTTTACCATTCTCATATTTTAATTCGAATTCTAAAATCATTGCAGGTTGCTCGATGCTCGAGAGACTGATGAACAGAAAACTTTATAGCAAAAATGATAATAACGAGTACAACAGTTCTTACGTCACGAAACTCGTGAGGAATTATCGTTGTCATGGATCGATCCTTCGAGTACCGAATGATCTTTTTTACGACGGTGAATTGAAAGCGATTGGTGGAATTCACACTGAAAGGGCCCTCAACTGGCCGAAACTACCAAACCCGAATTTTCCTGTCATATTTCACGCGATCAATGGAAATGAGGAACGCGAAAATCATTCGCCAAGGTTGACATTTAATTCATTAAGATTTATGGATACCAAAATTTCTCATTCAATCGCTTAGTAAATATGCAGATGCAAATTTTGAAAAAACAATTCTCATCCAAAATACTTCGAAAAAACTATAAGAAATAATGCAAAACAAATTAGATTGCTTTTGGCAATACTGAATTCTTAATTGAATGCAAGATTATTAAAAGATTGTCCCTTGAATCTTTTAGAAAAGTCATAATTTTTGAAAAATAATATTTTTTTATCTTGGCAGTGTTTACAATTCGGCTGAAGTTGCAAATGTGGTCGCATACGTAAAGAACCTTTTGAATTCGCCACTGGGTGGAAGGAAAGTTCTTCCGAATGAAGTCGGTATCGTGACACCGTATAAGCTCCAGAGACAAAAAATTCTCGATGAATTGAAAAACGCAGGCTACCCCGACGTTGCTGTCGGTACGGTTGAAACGTTTCAAGGCCAAGAAAAGGATGTCATCATAATATCAACCGTTCGTTCCCTCCTCTATCGGCACAATTTTCGAGTACACATTGGATTTTTATCCAATCCAAAGGTAGCTAAAAAAATACTTATTTTTTTATTAAATTTTTTAGAATTAATTTTTTTCTGAATTAAGGTAGTTCTATAGTTTTTTCGATTTTTTAGGATTTTCTTGAAAATTTGCACAAGCCTTCTTTGATACGACCTACATACGTGTACCAAATTTCAAG